>OX637537.1:34834414-34884414 GCA_951800035.1 Linnaemya tessellans
TTTATTAATATTTTTTACAGTATTTTTAGTGAACATGCTCGGAGTCCAATAATTATAGTTGGAGATTCTAACATTGATCGCATTCAAAATCATCATTTTATTGATTTGTTGACCGTTTTCCAAAATTATGATTGTGAGAGTGCTCATAATTTAATAACAAGACCTGTCAGTAGAACGTGTATTGATCATGTTCTTAGCAATTTTTCTGAAGAAATTTATGTTGATTCAGTTGAATGTAACTTATCTGATCACAATATAATTTTGAAAGAGGTAATAAAAAACTAATATGTTGAGATTGATTGATACACTGTGACTATGAAAAGGCTAGAGAATACGTGCTTAATAATTTCCTTACAACTATGAATCATTTAATTCTTCAGAATTAACAAACGTTTTGGTGCATTGTATTAAAGGTGGTATAAATAATTCAACTGTAGTAACTAAATGTAAAAAACCGTTACGTTTTGAGCTAAATCCATGGGTTAACAAGAATCTTCAAGATTTAATTTTATTTAAAGAAAGACTTTTAAGGAAAAGACATAAATCGAAAAACAAACATAACGTTAATGATATTTTAAAGCGAATCAGCGAAGTTATAAAAATTTCTACAAAAAAGTGTAGAGATGATTATTATTCTGGAAATTTATTGAAGGCAGGTACTGATCCTAAGAAATCGTGGAAATTTATAAACAGTACTCTTGGTCAAACAAAGAAACGTCATTAACCTTAAGGATTCTCAAGGGCAACCAATAATATGTGACCAAGATAAAGTGAATTGCCTTAATAATTATTTTATTACGAGTGTGGAAAATCTTAAAAGGGAAATTGAAATTTAACCTGGTGATGAGTTCAATTCTTTACGGACTCTTTCTCAGTCACTTCATCGTTTTACACTTTGTAACGTTAATGATGATGATATGTTTGAAATAATCCAAAATTTGAAAGATAATAAAAGTCCAGACTTTGATGGTATTTCGCCTAAATTTTTAAAAGAATGTAGAGATATTGTAATTCCGACATTAAAAGATATTTTTAATAAAATTGTTAACAATTCGGTGTACCCTGACATCTTAAAAGTGCACAAAATAGTTATAATTCCGAAAGAAGTTAATGCAACAAATATAGATAAATATAGACCTATTGCTGTTCTTTCTACAATTGATACAATTTTTGAGAAGATTCTTTATGATAAACTTCTACTTTATATGGAAGAAAATACTTTTTTATACAATTATCAATTTGGATTTCGAAGGGGTTGTAGTACTGAAGATGCTATGTTGAATGTAATGCAGTTCATTTGTAGTGGGCTTGATGGAGGTTCTAGTGGAGTTGCTGGAATATTTTTTGATTTTACTGAAGCTTTTGATTTAGTAGATCATGAAATAATGTTACAGAAATTAATGAAATATGGTATTCATGTACGAGAGCTTTTATTGTTTAAAAGTTGTTTCGTTAATAGAAAACAATATGTTAATATAAATAACACGGACAGTTTTCTTGGTTCTGTTGATTATGGTGTAACGCAGGGTGGATTGGATATTTTGTTTTTTATATATTTAAATGATTTAAAAAATCTGAATTTAGATGGGCAACTTTTTATTTTTGCAGATGATGTGTGCTTGTTTTACCCCTACAATTACGATTTATCACTTAAAACAAGAATTGAAAGAGATGCTGCGTTGATATTTGAATTTGCGCGATTAATTCGTAATCGAATTTCATTATTTAAATCGTCTTGTAAACTACATTTATTAAACAACTTTGAAATGCTTTTGTAATTTTTTTTTGTAAAACAGTTTTTTATACATATTTATTGTAATTTAATAATCTTAATCTTAAGTTAAATCTTTTATAATTTGCCAACTTGCCTCAATAATGCCTTACGGCGCTGAGGCCGAAATTAAAACGTATTTGAAATATTTTGTACATATAAAATTTTTTCTGTAGGAAAGTTTTTTCTATAGAAAACAAAAAAAAATAAAAATAAAAAAAAGTATATATATATATATATATATATATATATATATATATATGTGTTTATATATATTTATACATACATATATATATATATATATATATATATATATATATACATATACTCCCGATAATATGAACTAATTAAAACCATCCCTGTGCAGATTTGTAAGATTGTTCATAGAACGTTTTGTTTTTGAAAGTATATGTATGTACAGGGTTCGCCAAATAACTTTTTTTTGAAAATGCTATAAAAAAAACTACTGAATATTTTCTCAAATTTCTTTTTTTGTTTGAAAGTTCAATCCCTCCGGTTAATAAGGGAAAATAATTTCATTCAAATGGCTGCCTCGGCTGACCATGCAGTAGCCTACACGATCGGTCCAATTTTTAAGCACATCATGGATTGTGTGCAGCTGTATTTCACCAATGGCTTCACGAATATTGTCCTTTAAAGCGTCAATTGTCTCTGGCTTGTCGGCGTAACACTTGTATTTGACGGCACCCCACAAATAATATTCTAACGGTGTCAAATCGCAGCTCCGATGTGGCCAAACGATATCAGCTATGCGCCTGATAATGCGATCTTCAAAAACAGGGCGCAAAACATCGAGTGTAGCTTTGGCTGTGTGGCACGTAACGCCGTCCTGTTGAAACCAAATGTTGCCAATATCCTCCTCTTCAATTTTTGTGAACAAAAATGCGTTCCATATGGCCCGATAACGATCGCCATTGACTGTAACGGCCACTCTTTGCTCATTTTCGAAGAAAAATTGCCCAATTACGCCTCTGGGCCAAAATGAGCTTCATCTGAAAATATGATTTTTTTGGCATAATCGGCATATTCTGTAAGTCGATCGCAGGTCAACTTTCCCAGCGTTGTTCAAGCGTATACACAACCATATTCGTTCAGCGGAAGGATAAAACTAATTATCTGTCAAATCAGACATGAGCTAAGTGTCACGAAATAAGCACTAGTTAAAAAAAAGTTACATGGCGGACCCTTTATAATAAATATAAGAGGTTTTAACTTTTCAAAACTATGATTGAAGTCCACTTGATGATTTGGTAAAGCACCAATGAAATGCATATAGACATTGCTTAACCATCAACAAATAAATTTCATTTAAAACTACAGTTATATTAAAGCAATTACACTTTTAATTAGAAGTCGTGAAATGACTTTGTCATAACAACTACTAGAATTAGATTTCATTAAATCTTTTGATTAAAAATGGGATAATATCTACGTGAGCACAACTGATTTCTTATATGAAAAAAATCTTCCTACATGCGCGGATAAATGTGGATTAGAAATAATTGTATACAAAACTTCAAGGGCTTTCTGCCGAACCAAAATGAAAAAGAATTGAGTTCTATGATATAGCTTTATGGAATAAAAATTGGCAAAATCCTAAAATAGATAAGAATTAAATACGATAACGACATGCCTAGCCATTAAACTTTCAAAAGCGCCACAAATGGCCAATTATACCACACTATATCCATATATATATATATATATATATACATATATATATATATATATATATATATATATATATATATATACATATATATATATATATATATATATATATATATATATATATATATATATATACATATATACATATATATATATATATATATATATATATATCTGCTGCCAGCATAAAGTTAACATTTTATTTCTATTTTTTAAAGCCTGAATTTAAATCCTTAATTGCCAATGTGATGAATGGAATTTAATCCTGTAATATTTTACATTTCTAGAACAAATTGAAATTTCCATGTTCCTATTATTTTTTGTTTCATGTTTTAAATTTAAGCGCATAATTTATTTTATGTGTGTGCATTTTTTTTAATCTTGGACCAGCACTCAGGGGATGACCCTTATATATGCAATGCATTGCTCCGGAACTGAAAACGAGGGGATAGTATTGAGGGGACAGATTAGGAAAGATGAGAAGATAGACAGTTGTTTTTGTAGCTATTTCAAGCTTTTACTTCGTCGGCTAATTTTTGCTACAGGGCCGACGTAGGTGGGTGCTGTTACTCTGCCTTTAGTACATGATAGTGTTAGTCGCTGCCAATTATGTTCAGTGATCAGTGACTATGCCTTCATCTTTGAAACGGACTTGCAACAACTAACACCACGCACTAATGCTGTTCAGAAGAATTCAACACAATATTTCATGACTCAGCGCGGGCTCGAACTCACGACCCTCCGCTTCACAGTCTCGTGTTCTACTACTTCAGCCAACAGCACCCACAAAACTAAAACTAGTATACTGTAAAAGATTTTTTTATGGATTTTGAGAGCGTTGCCAATTTAGCACATTTCACGCTAGATTTAGCGTATTTTAATAACCAAAAAGTCGCAATGAATTTTTTCAAATCAAAAATAAGAGACAGAATGTCACTTAATAATGTAAATTCATTAATACGCATCAAATATGGTCTAAAAATGGAAAATTCTTGCTGTGAAAACTATTGTATCCCACATGATATATGTGCAAAAATTAATAATACTTATAAGAATTCGAATTATTACATTAAAACTATTTTGTGGCCAGAAGGTGAGCATTACTGCCTGAATGAAGATATAATTTTTCTTGAAGATGAGCAGTTTTAACTGTGTTTTTAATGGATTCCTTTTTGTTATATGTGACAGCGCATTGAGAAAGGGACCTAAGGTTAAAAAAAATAAATTTTCACTTTTTTTTATGTGGACAACATCTGAGCATCGAATGAGACCGATCCCATGCCCCAAAAGTGTTCCCTTCCAGAGATATGCGCGTTTTGCTCAGTGATGGTACACCAAAGATACACGTATTTAAATCTTTAAAATGGCTCTCCTGAACAAAACCGGTTTTTACCTTTAGGTCCCTTTCCATTTTGCACGTCATATATTTTATTTAACTTTAAGTGTCATATGTACAAATATATATATATATGTATATATATATATATATATATATATATATATATATATATATATTCTTGAATTTTCACAAGGAAAAAACAATGTCTGCAGTGTGTTATATCTCATTTTTTAAATGCAAGTATCAGTGATTATTAATTAAATTAATAACCCTTACGGCCCTTTTCACAATGTATGATTAAATTAACTTTAACGAAAAATTAGCTAATTGACACTTTTCTTAACAGGCACATTTTAACCGATGGTTACCCATTTGCGTTTCACCATCATTTAGTTACTAAACCAGTGTATTCTGTGTTTAATATGGCAAACATTTAAATTTTGTGTTTACGAAAAATAGTGTAATGACAGAGTTAAATTTATGAATTCTAGTTTTGTCACATGTAAAAAAAGGCGGGGTGCAGTTTTTTTTAGCAAAAATATAAAAAAACGTTTTTCAAATTTCGAAATTGAAAATACTTTCTCTTTGTAACAGAAAAATTAAAAAAAAATTCATTAATTTTATTTCGAATTTATACTAATTTTTATTTCAGCATGTAAATCTTTTCCTAAATTCTTCACTAGATAAAGAGAAATGATTTCGACGTTTAAGAACTATTTTTTTAACTTTATTCAACTTTAGTCATTAAACAGATTTTAATTTAAACTCGTTGAGTTTTCTTTTTCGTCTGTGGATTTTCGCGAAGATGTGTTGGTAATATTTAGATCTAATAAAACCGAATGCAACGGTAATTTTCTGTTGAAATTTTTTTCATTCACTTCTTATACATACATATATTCAAGTAGTTAATGAATTAGCAGTGATTATATTAATCCAAAGCGGCAGCACCAGATATACTTTCAATCAAGTCGCGGGTAATGACAGCCTGTATGGTACGGTTGAATGTCAATGTTAACTTTTCAATCATTTCACCAGCATTCTTGGATGCATTGTCCATGGCAGTCATACGATAAGACTGCTCTGAGCATGCTCCCTCTTTCATTGCGTAGAAAATAAGGGAAGCTAAAGAATATTCCAAATAACTTTGAACAACATCAGCATCCAAAGAATCGTACACGGCCAATTTGTCCAACTTCTCTACGACAGGTGCATTGAAAATGGGTAATTGAGTACACTGTACGATACTACCAATTCAAACTTATTATAGACAATTTGTCCCTCGGTGAAATCATAAACGCACTTGAGAACTTCATGAGCAATACGAGAAGCATCCAAGAATGTGGGAGGCAAACGGTCGACTTCATTAACCACCATCAATATGTTTTTGCTGTATAAGCGTGACAAGATACTGCGAGACTTGTCGCCGACGCAAATTATTTTAGTGTTCGATTCATCCTTAGTCAACTCGCCTCGGATATAACGAGCAACACCAGCGTAAACTGCACCGCACAATCCACGATCTGAAGTCATGGCAATCATCAGCTTTTTAGGTTCGGCCTTTTCGTCTGCCTTAATTTCAGTTTTTTTCAAAGAATTGCTGAGCTCCAACGTCATATGGGCGGTCTGCTTTCAATTCTCGTTCTGCACGGGAGTATTTAGCAGCTGACACCATCTTCATGGATTGCGTAATTTTCTGAATATTTTTTACAGACTTTATTGAATTAATAAATATTAAAAAAAAATATAAGTGTTGATTGTAATTTTTTTATTGCAATTTTTTTATTTTTTGTTTTCTTTTTGAAGTGGCAATTAGTATACTAACCAGAATAATTTGTTCGGTTAAATTTAACAGCAACTTTTCGGTTAATATGTGTCAGTTAAATTTTAATCCTACATTGTGAAATATAATTTCAGCTAACTGTCGGTTAAAGTGTCAGTTAGCATTTAATCACACATTGTGAAAAGGTTAACGGCCCCTTAACATTTAACAATTTTTCTTACTGTTTTTTATACAAACCATATTTAGCGCATTTTAGCGTATTTTGAGTTAGAGGACGGCGCATTTTGGATGTAAATAGTTGACAACACTGGATTTTTAACTCAAAATAAACGATACTTTTTTGGAATGAATTTAGCTCACCCTAGAAAAATTTTCCAGCTACGGCAGTGTGGAGATTTGAAATAAGCCGAATTGTCTTCAGAAATTAACGTTCTTATCCCAATTAAAAAAAATTAAATTTCATTATTAATCTGTCTGAACCTTTTAACAATCTTTAATAAATTAACTAAGACAATATTTCAAATAAATTACATTAAATGCATAGTATATAATTTATTTTCCGTTTTGCCTTATTAAATACTTTTATTGTTTACCGACGTTAAACTAATTGTATAAATGTGGAAAAATAAAATACATTCATATTGAGTAGAATTTATCAGTTGTGTTTCCTAAAAACTTCAAAGCTATATATTATGCTTTATCTTATTTAATTCTCAATTGTTTTTTTAAGGTCTGTGCATAAGCCAAGAGGTTATCATATATGTGGAACTTGATGTAAGAGCCAATCAAAGCATATGTTTATTAATGTCATCTGATATCTATGCAAGAAATTGAATGACTTTTTGTATAATCTTTTAATATCAAATTTTTTCATTTATTTTTATAATTGGTGGCATCAACACGGTGTATTATTTAGTTGGGCTCCTCAAGAGTACACAATAGAAATGTTTTTCAGGCATGCAAAAAATTTCTGCAGAACTTCACCAATAATTTCTTTCAATACTCTTATATCCATGGAAATATATGTATGTTCTCTATCTTCTCATCTGTCCCCTCAATACTATCCTCTCCCTTCTAGTTGCGGCGCAATGCACTGCATATATATAAAACCGTTATCATGCCTCAACCACCGTATTCACCGGCCTTGGCCCCCTCTGACTTTTTCCTCTTCCCAAAACTGAAGACACCGATGAAAGGAAAGCGTTTTGCTACGATTGATGAGATAAAAGTAAAATCGAAACAGGAGCTGTTGGCGATACCAAAAAGCGCGTTTCGGATGTGTTTCGAGGATTGGAAAAAACGCTGGCATAAGTGTATTAGATCTGAGGGGGATTACTTTGAAGGGGCCAAGATAGTTATTGATGAATAAATAAATACTTTATTTTTTGATCAGACCTTTACGGTTATTTTTTGATCAGGTCTCGCATGTATGCCACAGACAAGAACAAGATCGCATTTTATAAAACGTACTTAAATATAATTAGACTTGTGCCGAACTTGTTCATTCGCTCGTTTTTGATAAGAACCTTTGATAAAACAAATAATATTTGAATGGGTTATATCATAGGTTCGTGTCAATAACGAGCAAAAGAACGAGTTCGACACAAGCGTACTTAAAACCAATTCAAAAAAACGTTAAAACCAACTTTTGTTAACATCATGTCAGTGCGGAAACACTATTACATAAGAGGGAGCTATAAGGAGACTACGAAGCGACTACTTTCTAAATTTTGTTTTTTTCTGGTCCAGTGTTGTTCAGCAGTTATTTCGTTTTGTGTTTTACACGGTGGAATGGCTGCAACATAAAAAACTGTTTTTCCATCCCTGCTTCTTGAGTTTCGAAAAAATACTTAGAAGTCTGAGAAATACTTTTGAGCAAAATATATTCTACGACCAATATTTATACAACAACTACCCTCGTATGCATGGATGTGTTTGCCTTTAATACAACAAATTTGTATTCTTTGTGATTGGATGACTTGGGGTGGGGATGCTAGAAGTTAGTGGGTAAATATGAATGCAAGTTCTTTTCTTCTTGTTTTTATTTTATGTTTATTTATTTTTTATTTTTTGGTAAACTGGTGGGTGGTAGGGTTCGATTGTTGCTTGTTTCCTTCTCTGCTGTTGCTGGTTTTGCTTTCTAATGCATACGTACATATGTGTGTATGTATGTGTGAATGAGTATGAGGGAACGAAGAACAGTGGCTGGCTATATTTGTTTGCGGCAGGGTAACAATATGGCGTCAAATTCGAACGCCACATTAAGAGGGGTGGAGCAAATATGTATAACGATTCTCAGGGTTGCAATCATCAGCAGCTTCATAGATTAAGAGATTTAGTATGAGAAATTTTAAATTTTATATAAAGCAGTAATCCAGCATACTACTTTTTTAGATGCTCTGTTTTAATTTCAAACGACGTTAAAGACATTTCTTACTTTATGTTGTCTATTTTGAATTGAAACAAGCGTTGAGGGTGCTGGATGTTTGTTTTATTTCAATATAAACCAGCAAGAGCAACTTAATTTTTATACCCTCCAAAAAAGAATATGAAGGGTATACTCACTTTGTCATTCCGTTTGTAACACAGCGAAATATCCATCTGAGACCCCATAAAGTATATATATTCTTGATCAGTGATGAAATCTAAGACGATCTGAGCATGTCCGTCCGTTCGTCTGTGGAAATCACGATTCAATCCAAACGAAAAGAGCCAGACTCTTGAAACTTGGTGTAATTATATCTTGAAGGATAGCACAGGTTAAGTAAGGAAATGGGCTAAGTCGGGTAAGAAGAAAAAAAGTTCCCCTAAGAACAACTAAACCAACCTTTAAGCAGCAACATAATTTTTAGAGTTTTTTTGTACTTTTGTTAAGCAAATGCTATATTTTTATGTCAAAGAAGGTCTAACGCGTTAAACTTGGAGCTATAAAAAATGATTTTTGACACCGTCCCCTTTAGTGGGCGTTATTATATGCAAAAATAGTGTAAAAATTAACAAATTGTTTTACTTGAGCCTACATTCCTTTAAAATAACATTTTTAAGCTTTAATGATGAAGCTGAGACGTAACCTGGTACTACTCTGCCATACCCCCTCCTCTCCCTTTGCCTCCTAAATGACCCTAAAATTTTTTTTTTTTAATTTTGTATTTAATTATCGCCCTTGCGAAAGCGACCCCGACAAAATACAGTTTTAGTGCCCTCCAAAAAGGACCCTATAAAGTATATATATTCTTGATCAGTAATGATCGTCTGTGGAAAACATGATATAGTCTATTTTCGGGCCCGCCCCCTTAAGTGGTCGATGACGTACGATATTATATTAAGGAACTCCGCCCCACCAAGTTAAACATTTTAAATTTACTTACTAAATATTTGGAGGGTATTTAAGATTCGACCCGGTCGAATATAAAGTTTTTACTTGATTTTATTTAAATCTTTCAAGAATATAAATTTGCTAAGCCTTAAATGAGGATACCATTTTCAAATTTAAAGTTTTTTACTGGATTTCACTGTGCAGGCGCTAATGTATTAACTACCGAATTTCGAATTTCAATTCAATATACATATACGAGCATTTCATATATTGCCTTTATATGAATAAGAAAACTCGATATTATTCTAATATATGAATATTAAGAAAGTTTGTTGTTCGAATAAAGCTTCGAATGTTGCAATTAAACAGAAATTAATCGTGTAAAATTATGCAAAAAAAAAATATATTTATATATATATATATATATATATACATATATATATATATATATATATATATATATATATATATATATATATATATATATATATATATATATATTACATATATGTATATGGAAAACGTTTGACCCTAAAGGCAATCCCTCCAAATTCCTGCTAATTTTAACAACGACGTAATGTGAAGTTTTTAAAAAAATCACTTTTACAACTGATTTTGACTCGAGGTGGCGCTCGACGTCGTTTTGAATGTTAAAAAAACATATTATTTTTAGTTTTTTAGATATTTTCAATTCATTCGAATTAGGTGCAATTTACAGGAAGTCTAAGTTGGAAAGCACTCTTTGAAACTCTACTAGTTTGGTTCGATTCGGTGGAGTCGTGCACATACTTACACACACAGCCAAGTTAAAAATTATGAGATGACGTAGCGGCCTCGAAATCCGTACAGATCCGTTCTGCTAGTTTGGTGATTATAAACAATATTCTAAATATTACACTCTTAATAAATAAATTTGAATTTAATAAATATTCTTAAAAATAATTTCCTGATTGCAGATTTGAACTTGAATCTGAATTAAAAAGTTTGTATCCTAGCAATAAAATTAACAAGTTCGAAAAATAAAAAAAATACATTCATGTTTAATATACCAGTTTTATATTATTATTAGGAATACGTCGGAAAAAATGTTTTCTTTTTTAACGACAACTGTTTTTGTTGTCTCTGGGACATATTGGATGAACTCAAGGGCAATTCATACCGGCTCTCATTATCCTGGTGTGTGATTTGTACACAGCGTTGGTTTTGTCATCGAATACGAATTCTGCACTGCCATTTTTTTAACTAATGATATGTAATTTTTTATTTTGAATACGTATGTGGAATTGTTATTATCCATTATAATAATACAATATATTTTAAGCTTAAGGTCTTTATGATATATATATATATATATATATATATATATATATATATATATATATACATATATATATATATATATATATATATATATGTATATATATATATATGTATATATATATATATATATATATATATATATATATATATGTGTGTATATGTAATATTTATTTATCAATATTTGGTTAACCTTTGGTTAACTTCTTCAGGAAATTGTTATTATTTTTTATGCTTTCTTTCAATGAAAAAATTTTTAATTACAATTCTAAAAAAACAATGTTTATCATTAAATTAAAATATTAAAAAATTTCCTAATTGTGATATATGTAACTGCATAAGTCTATATGTTCATATATATGAATATTAACAAATATTAGTGAAAAAACTATATAAAATATATCAATATACATATGTATGCAAAAATAAAAATGTTTTTTAAATAACACATAGTTTTGATATTTTAGCATAACAAACAATGAAAAAACACAGAGTGTGTTACTGAATTCTAAACTATTTTAGATACTACAAATACAAAATGTTAACAACATAATATATTTCTAAATATTAGTTAACATACATGTATGTTTTAGATATTTTAACCAACGGAAATACATTCAAATTATTTCAACATAACAAACAATGAAAAACAATCAATATATATTACAAAATTTAAAATTTAAAAAAAAACATAACAGCGAAAAAACTACATAAATATGTATGTATAATGTATATAAAACTAAAATGTTTTACATAAAAATAACATAAACAATAAATTCCAATAAGCATACAGATACATATATAATGTATAATAAATACTCTAACATGAACAAAAGAAAATATATATTATATATTTTTGTCCTAAATTCTGTTATTATTTTTATGTAACAAATATCTATAAGATTGCGCAACATTGACTGTGTCTGTTCTGAAATTCATTCTCTTATCTATTGGAACATTTATAATATGTAACATTTCTAGCATATATCTACGTTTGTAATTAAATTCAGTAGATATATGCTAGAAATGTTAAAAATTATAAATGATCCAATAGATAAGAGAATGAATTTCAGAACAGACCCAGTCAATGTTTCGCAATCTTATAGATACTTGTTCCATAAAAATAATAACAGAATTTAGGACAAAAATATATAATATGCAGTCGACTCTTGATAATTTGAAACTGAAGATACCAGAGAAAAAGTTCAAATAATTGAGTTTTCATTTTAACGAGACTTCAAAATATCGAAAGACAGACAGAAAAAAATCAAATTAGCAAAGGTTTTGCTTTTATAAAAAAAGCAAAACCTTTTGCGCAAAAGAAAAGCAAAGAAATTTAATTTTTTATGTTAGCAACTGTCGATGTAGTGGTGTATACTAAAATCGTGGCACAGAAAGTAATGCAAACGATTTAAATTTCTTTCAAAAACAGAAACAAAATCACATTAGTTCAAATTAAGGAGTGTAGAACAGAGAACTTCACTTGTTGATTAAAAAACCGTTCAACAATAACAAAGGCACAAAAAACTTGTCTTTTATTTGCAAATGATCAAACTTGCCCGCACACTCTTTTTTGTTGTTGATTTTAAATCAACCGAACATATGCCTCTTTGCTGGTTCTGATGCTAAA
This sequence comes from Linnaemya tessellans, assembly GCA_951800035.1. Taxonomy (NCBI): domain Eukaryota; kingdom Metazoa; phylum Arthropoda; class Insecta; order Diptera; family Tachinidae; genus Linnaemya; species Linnaemya tessellans. The sequence goes on from OX637537.1 coordinate 34,847,260, forward strand.
CACATCGGCTTATTCACAACAATAATCTTTTTTAAGCCAGGAATAAAAACATTAATCAAACTTGCTCAAGCTTTTATATGCGTTGTTCATTATAAGGCAATCGAACCACATGCAAGTTGAACACTTGCTTATTTTCATCATAGGTCGAATCAAACTTGTCAACTTGAGTACTTGTCTATTCCGCTCAACGCTCAAAAATTTGATCAACATTAAAGTACAAAAAGCAAGAAATCATTGTGTATGAATTTGTTCATTCCTATCAACAAAGGCACGCTTGTTTTTTTATTTTAATTTACAGTGGTTTATGATGTCCATTCGCGTTGTTTATGACAAAATAGGAAATTTTTTTAAGAAAATATTATTTTTATTTGCAGTTCGATATTGCAAATAATATTTATTATTATTTTTGTTTATTTTTATTTGTTCTCCTTTACAGTGGTGTTTTTTGTGTTATTTAATTTGTATTTCTTATTAAGCTAAAATTGAGAAGCACAAATTTTCTGCAGCATAAGTAGCCCTCCAGTACTTATTCGTTTTCCATAATTATTTCACTTAATATGGACCGTATTATATTTTTTCCCTTACGCCGAGGCGACAAGGTGTAAACTTTCTTGGAAATTTGACTTAAAAAATTTTTTTCCCCTTTTGTCATATTTGCATGTGTATTTCGGCGTATGTAATTCAACTAAATTTGTTCTCTTAATCGGACACATGTTTAACAATAAAAAACAAACAAATGATCAAACTTGTGCACACATTCTCATTTGTTTCAATTTTGTAAAGAAAAAAGTCCCATAAACCACCGTGCATTTGCCCATGTGTATTCCCTTTAACTTTGTTTTTGATGAACAAATGTATCAGTGTTGAATTGGTTATGTTGTTTGCATTGTTCGTATATCATATTGCTCAAGTCACACAGACGGTCGGTTCAAACATGTTGTGTGAATTAATGAGAATAAGAGCGTTTGGACACGATGAATTTACTGCAAGCCCTTCTCTTGCCTGTGCGATCTAGCTCATAAAATGCTTTTGTTAATTTTACTCATAATCAGAATTTGATGTATACATCAGAATGAAATGATTTTTAATCATCATTGAATTTTTCTTTAATCTTTACAATGAACAAAAATTTGCGTGCTGAACAAAATCAAGAAAAATAGTGATTTTGAAGTACTCTGGTGTAGAATAACCGAACTTCAAATTATAGAACGTTGGCGAGCAAGATTTTTGTAGCACATCGCAAAAAACTAAAATAAATGGTTGTTTTATTTGTTTTATATTTTGCATAAAACACAGCAATTAATATAATTCAAATTATAGAGCATAGAGCCAAAAACTTCAAATTATAGCGAGTCGGCGATCAAAATGCCATTCAAATAATTTCAAATTATTGAGGGGACCAAATTACATAGATATTTTTCAATTTATTGAGTGTTTTCAAGGGACTTGAAGGGACTTTTTCTACAAGGTGTAGAAAAATAAAATATATTCTTATCAAATATAATTTATTTGTTGGTTTAGTTTTGTATGAGTTTCAAGGCCTACTATGCTTATTCTGTTGTGATTTTTGAAATTTGATTGTAATTTACAAATTGTGAATTCTCAGATGGTTTTCAGAAGTATATGCATAAGATAAGAGGTTTTTAACTTTTCAAAACTGTGGTTAAAGTCTACTGATGATTTGGTAAAGCGCCAATGAAATGCATATAGACCAGAGAACTTCACTTGTTGATTAAAAAACCGTTCAACAATAACAAAGGCACAAAAAACTTGTCTTTTATTTGCAAATGATCAAACTTGCCCGCACACTCTCTTTTGTTGTTGATTTTAAATCAACCGAACATATGCCTCTTTGCTGGTTCTGATTCTAAACACATCGGCTTACTCACAACAATAATCTTTTTTAAGCTAGGAATAAAAACATTAATCAAACTTGCTCAAGCTTTTATATGCGTTGTTCATTATAAGGCAATCGAACCACATGCAAGTTGAACACTTGCTTATTTTCATCATAGGTCGAATCAAACTTGTCAACTTGTGTACTTGTCTATTCCGCTCAACGCTCAAAAATTTGATCAACATTAAAGTACAAAAAGCAAAAAATCATTGTGTATGAATTTGTTCATTCCTATCAACAAAGGCACGCTTGTTTTTTTATTTTAATTTACAGTGGTTTATGATGTCCATTCGCGTTGTTTATGACAAAATAGGAAATTTTTTTAAGAAAATATTATTTTTATTTGCAGTTCGATATTGCAAATAATATTTATTATTATTTTTGTTTATTTTTATTTGTTCTCCTTTACAGTGGTGTTTTTTGTGTTATTTAATTTGTATTTCTTATTAAGCTAAAATTGAGAAGCACAAATTTTCTGCAGCATTAGTAGCCCTCCAGTACTTATTCGTTTTCCATAATTATTTCACTTAATATGGACCGTATTATATTTTTTCCCTTACGCCGAGGCGACAAGGTGTAAACTTTCTTGGAAATTTGACTTAAAAATTTTTTTTTTCCTTTTTGTCATATTTGCATGTGTATTTCGGGTATGTAATTCAACTAAATGTGTTCTCTTAATCGGACACATGTTTGACAATAAAAAACAAACAAATGATCAAACTTGTACACACATTCTCATTTGTTTCAATTTTGTAAAGAAAAAAGTCCCATAAACCACCGTGCATTTGCCCATGTGTATTCCCTTTAACTTTGTTTTTGATGAACAAATTCAAATAAATACTAAACCTGTACCTCCACTCATGTATCAGTGTTGAATTGGTTATGTTGTTTGCATTGTTCGTATATCACATTGCTCAAGTCACACAGACGGTCGGTTCAAACATGTTGTGTGAATTAATGAGAATAAGAGCGTTTGGACACGATGAATTTACTGCAAGCCCTTCTCTTGCCTGTGCGATCTTGCTCATAAAATGCTTTTGTTAATTTTACTCGTAATCAGAATTTGATGTATACATCAGAATGAAATGATTTTTAATCATCATTGAATTTTTCTTTAATCTTTACAATGAACAAAAATTTGCGTGCTGAACAAAATCAAGAAAAATCGTGATTTTGAAGTACTCTGATATAGACATTGCTTGACCACCAACAAATAAATTTCATTTAAAATATGTATGTATATGTTTATTGGAATTTATTGTTTATGGTATTTTTATGTAAAACATTTTAATTTTATATAAATTTTATCTTGGACCAGCACTCAGGGGATGACCCCTATATATGCAATGCATTGCGCCGGAACTGAAAACGAGGGCATAGTATTGAGGCGACAGATTAGGAAATATGGGAAGATAGACAGTTTTTTTGTAGCTATGTCAACCTTTTTTACTTCGCTGGCTAATTTTTGCTACAGGGCCGACGAAGGTGGATGCTGTTACTCTGCTTTTTATACATGATAGTGTCAGTCGGTGCCAATTATGTTCAGTGACCAGTGACTATGCCTTCATCATTGAAACAGGCTGGCAACAACTAACACAACCACGCACTAATGCTGATCAGAAGAATTCAACACAATATATCATGACTCAGTGCGAGCTCGAACTCAGGACCCTCCTCTTAATAGTCTCGTGTTCTACTACTTCAGCCAACAGGAAAGATGAGAAGATAGGCAGTTTTTTTGTAGCTATTTCAACCTTTTACTTCGCCGGCTAATTTTTTGCTGCAGGTAGTTTTTTCGCTGTTATGTTTTTTATAAAAATTTTGCGTTATGTATTGATTGTTTTTCATTGTTTGTTATGTTGAAATAATATGAATGTATTTCCGTTGGTTAAAATATTTAAAACATACATGCATGTTAACTTCCGTATTTTTCAATTTACATTACGTTATTATTTAATAACGTAATATTGAGAAATATATTATGTTGTTAACATTTTGTATTTCTAATACATAAAATAGTTTAGAATTCAGTGACACACGATGTGTTTTTTCATTGTTTGTTAGTTACAATATCAAAACTATGTGTTATATAAAAAACATTTTTATTTTTACATACATATGTATGTATATTGACATATTTTATATAGTTTTTTCACTAATATATGTTAATATTCATATACATGAACATACAGACTTATGTAGTTATTTCACAATTAGGAAATTTTTTAATATTTTAATTTTATGATACACATTGTTTTTTTAGAATTGTAATTAAAAATTTTTTCATTGAAAGAAAACATAAAAAATAATTACAATTTCTTGAAGAAGTTAACCAAAGGTTAACGAAATATTGAAAATAATATATATATATATATATATATATATATATATATATATATATATTTATATATATATATATGTATATATATATATATATATATATATATATATATATATATATATATATATATATATATATCATAAAGACCTTAAGCTTAAAAAATATTGTATTATTATATAAAAAAAGTTTGAAAAATTAGCAAAAAACAAAATTATCCATTACACATAAAATATATGTCAATACACTTAGAGTAAACAAGTAGCATAAGAATGGAATATTTCTTATCTTGTATTTAAAATGGCTTAAAACAGCCAAATATTAGTCAGCCAAATTCCACAAACTAGTAAAATTCTTTCATATCTACAATTCTGATATACCCTTTGGAGAGAGAATGTTTGGTTTGACGACAAATGGAGAATCACAAAAAATGTATATAGATAACTGTTGACCCTAAAGGCCATCCCTGCAACTTCCCGCTAAGCTGTTGTAACGTGGTTTATTATGTTGTACGTTTTGAGCTCTTCAAGGTCAAAAGTCTAATAAAATTTTGATAAAACACTATTATTTTAATTTTCAAACGGCTATAACTTTTGAATGAATTAACCGATTCCCATGTGATTAACGGTAATTTCTGTAACTATGAAAGATTCAAAAGCACTAAAGCACACACACACATATATATAGTTTGAGAATTAAAAAAAAATCCTTTTTTTTCGAAAGTATTCGTTCAGTAAATTTTACGAACGCATCCACCAATTTTTACCAGGTTAGTAGTGGTTGACGTTCTTTGTGAAGAACTGATTGATTAGTTTATGTAATTGATCAATAAAGTATTTAAAAAAACCACCTAAAAATACTTATTTTTTTTTAATTTACATGTTTGTTGCAGAATTTTTTTCTAAAGCATGTTTATTGTTAATAAATATTTGTTCTCATAAGTTTCATAAGTAAAGCAGCTTTTGTAGAAGCCTAGATCACATGCATTAGAAAACCTGTTAAAAGCTGTTCAAAAGTTATAAGCGGATCATACTTACTTATTTACACACATAGACACACACACACAATTACATAGTGATGGCTTCTTTGGAGTAGTCAGAAAAGCTTCCTAGGAACACAAAACATCGAGAAAACCCGTTTTTTCCAAAAATCCGTAAACTTTCACTGTCTTGAATATTTTAAATTTTTTTAGCGGAAAGTTAAAAATTACAAGAAGCAAAAATATTTTAATGAACTGTATTCGAAACCACAAAAATTTCATATATTATTCGAATAAAAGTTATTCAATAAATTATCAAGATGCCATTAAATAAAACGCATAATTGTGTGTTTACATTCCAATAAAATTGTTAAAATTAAAAGTCATATTGTATTTATTATTCGAAGGAAAATTGGAGGTATGAATTTTTCGATAATAGCAAAATCGGATAAAGTGTAACACATAAAACTCCATTTACTAATATTCGAGTAATATTGTTTGAGTGAAAAATATTTAAAAAACTAATTTAAACTTATTTTTTAATTCGGTTCGGATATGAATACTTTTGTAATGGGTTGTGCAGGAACTATGTAACAGAAAGGAAAAGGGTGCGAGTTTCTTGTAGCAATTTGAGTTACTCGAATAAAAGTCTAAACAATATAAATATATTCGAATTATAAATTTAAATAAACATATTGAAAAATTTAATAATTTACCTCAGTATGACTAACATATAATATCTGAACGAAATTTGTCAAATAAGATGTTAATATATTTTAAGGCCAAGCCCAAACTTATTTAGAATGATTTCTTTCGACTTTTCGATATTGATAGCGAAAAATATGAAAGAATAAATTGGAGGCAGCTTTTCGTTCAGTGTAAGAGACTTTTCTTTATAAAGACCTCTGCTAGTCCATTTCTTTTTCATTGAAATTTTAGTTTACTTATATTTTTAATACAAATCAAAATAAAGTTTATCTTTAATTTGGGAAAAGTGTGCTTGGCATCGTGAGGTCGTGAATATCCACGGATGCAAAGATTTGAAATTTATAACAATCACCCATACAATTAACTACATCCCGGCGTCTCAAAATAAAGTGTACTGTTCAAAAGATTTATTGATAACAGTATGTAGGGGTGTTGCAATTATTTTTTATCGGGCCTTATTTCGTTATTGGAATTTGTTTTAGTTGTTATAAAATTGTAATACTTTAAAAATGAAAAAAAAAACTTTTTATACAAACCAGTATAATTATTAAAAAAGTGTCACTTAACTAAATAAATTGATAAAACCAAGGATTTGTAGCCGGGTAAAAAAAATTGTTAAATCGTACATTCAGTCGATAGTAATATCGATAGTGAAATCTGAACTAACGATAGGTATCGTTAGTAGAAAATATTAATAGTATCCCAGCACTGCTGTGTTTATTACGGGAAATTAAGGGTTATTTTGAAATTATTTGTGGGGAATATACAATCACAAGGCTTGGCATCGTTAGCTCGAGAATTTCCTACAGTGATTATTCACTCAATGAGCAAAAGCACAAATTTTCTCCCTCACTTCAACCCGTACGCTATTTAATACCAGCCATTTCAAGGCGGTTGTAGTTCGTTGCTGTATGCCTGCTATTTTTGTTGTTCTTAAGACTGCCAGCAATTCTTGTTATTGCTGTTGTTGTTTTCATAGCAAAAGTAGTATTGGCATGCGATAGTGATGGTGGTGGCAGTTTTTCTGTTGTACGAGTATTATATGCGACTGGCGGCTTCTTTGGTTTGTGCTAAACGTCGGCAAGATCAAAGGCAGTTTGTTTTTTTTAATATATAAATAAATTAACGTATATTTGTTTTTAATGTTATGCCATTTAGAAGTCTCATATATGTATATGTGATATGGATGTATCTGAGCTGATAAATTTATACAAACACCCAGCAAACTCAAAGCATTATGACAAATGTGAAATCTTTTACAATGATATAATGTTACGAATGAATTCCATAATCTTGCGAATATTCTATAGGGAGCGGCGCTGCACAATAACCCATTCGAACTGTTTCGTTATATTATAGTGCAGGACAGATTCGGTCTAGAAATCAATTGTACAGTTTTCTATCCTTTGCACACATAGGCGGAGTTAGACTTGCTGCTGGGTTATTTCCACTTTTTCATTTACGAAACTCTGTTCCTAAGAAATTTAAATTCATTCCAAATATCCTGTAAATAATCGCAATTATTATATTATTTTTTTGTGCACAATTTCCTCATCGTGCTGTTTATTATTTACACATTTTGGATTCTAAAATTTTGGAAAAATTTGCCGCCGCAGGACCGGGACCGACTATTTGATATCATTTAGAAATAACATTTAGAAAAAAATTATTTTTTCCCTCGTAGGTATCAGCTATTCTTTAATTTCGCAATTCAGCATAAATGATCGCTGGACAAAATAGAAAATGAATGAAATATAGTGTGTGTGTAAGTTTTTTGTAAATAATTAGATTATTTCCTTTTTTATTATCTCTAATTAAAACAAAAACAAAACAACAGTTGAATTTGTTATTGTTTAACTCAACAAAACAAGTAATTTTATTGAAGTAGCAGGGTGCTCTTTTCAGAATATTAACAAAAAAAAAATAATTAAAAATCATTGTAAAGACGAGTGCATAAATTATTTTTGATTAGAGCGATGCTTTTGTAAAGTTTAATTTATAAATCTTCGGTTATTTTTCATTTCAATACAGGTAGCAAATTTGCAACGTTGAACGCTGACAACATGTACAACAAAAATGTTTTATTTATTAATTTATATATTCCTGTAACTCTTTTATAATTAATAATACCTAAAATTCATTAATGTGCGCATTCATACATACATATAGCAGTGTATACATAAATATAGCATTCATACATACATATGTACATGCAGTATAATATGGCTACAATATCACCAAGTTATCTTAAGCGCCACACAATTAAATGTTTTTAATGAAGCATGCAAAATGTTTAAAACTTGATTTTAGCAAGGCAACCAACACATAAAATGGCAAAACGATACATATTTGAATTTTATGGAATTATTGTGGGTTTGGCTATTCTACACTAGAATTGTTAAATTAATCAATTAAATAAAACAGCTGCTCTTTGTGAGTGAAATATTTCACGAGAAACCGACCAATTTAAACTTTTTATACAAGCTGATAAATGCAGTAATGTCGCTTTATACATACACATGTAAAGTGGGGAACACCCTATGACATTGTGAGATCGCATTTGTACTGTCATTTAGAAATTTACAATTTACTTCACTATTTATACCACCTATATCTGTACATCAACTGTCATGTGCTTCTCTTTTGAAGTTACATCACAACTAATTTTCCTACTCCCAACACAATGCAGGCACGAGTAGGGGTCATCTCCTAAGTGCCGGTCTTAATAAAACAAAAGTAAATGTTAATACATATATACATATCTATTTGATTTTTATTTCCGTTTTGCTAGTTTAATAATTATAAAATATATTGTAAATTTTCTACTCTGAGTAAAATAATTTGATTTTAATAAAAATAAAAAAAAATAATATGCAGACTGCAGATTTGAACTTGATTCTGAATGATAAATTTTCATCTGAATAATTCTCCTTATTCTGTAATTATTTGTTAACGTTACATCAAGGCAATATTGCCTTAAAAATAAATAAAAATTTAAAATAGGACAGTTATATTCTGGTTGTGGGCAACAACTCTTTACTGCTAACAGACTCTGGCTATTCTGCAAGGACTAGAAAGTAATAAGAGGCTGTTAAAAGTAGTTAAATGCCGAGGAAAAAGAGTATTAAGATGTTTTAATACTTTTGGTATTGTCTTAACGTGATGTTGAGATATAGTTAAAGAATAATGGGGAATATATAAAAATAAATGGAGCAGGAAGTTTTTTCATACAAAAATTTCATAAAATCTGTTAAATTTTATTGACTTCTATTATATTTATTATGCTCTAAGTTTTTTTTTATAAAATTATTATAAATTTTATTTATCGATATTCAATGTTTCGTTAACAGTTTGTTTACTTTTTCCTGACGATGTAAACAAACTGCTAACGAAATATTCTATATCGATAAATAAAAGTTGTAATAATGTTATAAATGACCTCGAGCTTAATAAAAGACGTTAATATATTTCCATATATGTTCGCAGTCGTATTCGCAAATATCAAAAAATTGGCATTCGACATATCACTAGAAAATAATAAATACGTGTGTATGTACGATTATCACTTTGATTTGTATTTAAAAAGATATTGTGAATTATTAATATCATTTGATTAATTTATATCACCAAAACAAAAGCGTGACATGATTTTAGTAACCATGATAGCTATAATGACCGCACAAAATGAAGGATGTAAAAAATATTTAATATGAGTAAAGTAACCTAATTATTAGTCTTTTTTAGCCAATATAATAATAAAATAATTATACATTAAATAAATAGTTAAATTCAAAAAGACATGATAAATATTCGAAGGCACAAACAAGACTCATTTTAAATGGTTTAAGTTTTAATCAAATATTTTCGTTTGTTATATTCTTTTCAGACAAACAAAATTGGTCTACCGCCCTTTTTCTGTCATAATGGTGATCACCTAACAACTCCGCCGCCTGCACACTGTGGTATACCTCCCTATCAGCTGGATCCAAAAGCCATCGGTATGTTAAATTTTCTAGTTACAATATTAGTTATTCATTTGTGAAGAAAATCATATGGTTTGTTAGGAAACAAATTGAATATTCCTTTTAATGCAGCTAAAAAATAATATTTTTTGTAAACTTTTATAATTTTTATTTTCTATAATTTCTTTTTGATGTTATGGAAATCTAGAATTTAAACATGTTTTGAAAAGAATCGATAAACTTTTTTCAACATTTGCATTCGCTATACCAAAAAAGATATTCTGATAAAACACAAACAAACCCTTAAGAAAAGTGATTTGCAAATCAAATTGGTTCTTTTATTTATTTTGCAAATAAGGAGGAAATGCCATTAAAAGTCTTTTTTTGAAAAGATGAACAATCTGGTAATTACTAGCCAATCGTTTGGAAAATTGCAATCATTGTTTCAAGTACACAATACTGAAAATGTAAAAACTCAAAGTACGTACAATAAAATGAGCAAACGACTACTGTTCTGTAAAATAATTCAGCTAAAAGAAAAACTAACTTAAAATCATTGCTTGACAGACTTATTAAATTTTGTTGCTGCTGCTAATGATAATTAAACTCACTGTATTGTCAAACGGAACTTATTTGGGAGTTTCAAAAGACCTGGATCCAAATTACCGCATTCGATATCGAACGAAATTTCCATACAATTTTAATAAATATTTCGATTGATATCGAATGCCATAATTTGCTTCCTGATTAATGATTCATATCACAGTCGGTTATAAGTAAAATTATCACTTCTTCCATATCCAATAGGGGCCGGCATAAGACATTGCTAAGAATAAATAAGTATATTTTTCTACATACATATATATATGTATATATATATATATATATATATATATATATATATATATATATATATAAATATATATATTTTGTTTGACAATCAGATAAAGCGGTGAACCTGAACAGTTGAGATATAAATATAGTTTTGGTCATTAAGACAAAAAAAAAATACGGGTGACGTTTTCATTACAATAAAAATTTATCTAAGCAAACACAATAGTGTGTACTAGTGGGAACATATGTTATTTTCGATATTTTTCGTTTTGTGGCACTACTGTGCAACTTTATTGCCCGTCTAGTAAGGCAGCGTTTGCAGCCGTAAAAAACACATTGCGTGTTGATATTTGGCCGCATGCGCACAAAATTTTGAAACCAACTGATCTTGTATCCGTACACTGCAATGCAGAAGATAATAGAATCATTTGGTGCCACAAATATTAAGCCATGATTTTATTCACCATTTCCGTTGTATATTTTTATAGTCTTCATTTTTTTCTAATTAGTTCCAAAACTTGCTGTAGGACTAGCCAATTGAACAATTTTACAGTTTTCTATTGAACAAAACAACATTCTGTCAAAATGCATGCTTAAAGTAAACGTCTTTATTATATTGCCATCAGTTAGAGATGAAACTATTTTATGTCACATTCAGGGTTGCCAGATTTTTTCACTTCCATCACCAAACCTTCACTCTAAAACCGAAAATTTTTTGTGTTCTTCTAAAACAAAAATAAGTCGCAAAAAGTCGTCTCAAATGAGTTTTTATAGTTTTGTGGACAAATATTTATTTTTATTCGATTAGTTCATATACTAAAGATGAAGAAAGATTTTTTCCCATATAGGTTAGGTTAACAGGCTGCCGGTAAAGGAAAAGAAAGATTCCAGCCCACCCGGGTCCAACTTAGTCCCATTGTTTCGATTTAACATTTGGTAAAACTAGATTTAACAAGTAAAAACGCCTATACTCGACCGGGCCAAATTTTAAATACTCTCCAAGTATTTAGTATATTAAAACTCAATTTTCTAGTCGTTACTGCGGGAGGGGCCGTTGGGGAGACATTTCACCCTCGCCATAAAGCTCTAAAAATAAATTTTTGGGATAATAAAAAAATTTTTTTTGATAGGGTCATTTGGTGGCAAAGGAGAGGAGGATCAGGTTACGTCTCAGCTTCGTCATAAAAGCTTAAAAATGTTATTTTTAAGGAATGTAGGCTTCAGTAAAAGAATTTGTTAAACTTTTACAATATTTTTTCATATAATAACGCCCACTAAAGGAAGCAGGGTCCAAAAATAATTTTTTTTTATTTTATAGCTCCAAGTTTAATGCGTTGGGTCATCTTTGATCATGCTTAACAAATTTACAAAAAAAAACTTTAAATATTATGTTGTTTTTTCTGGGTTGGGTTAGTTCTTCTTAGGGGAACTTTTTTCCCTCTCTCACGATTTAGCTTATCTCCGAACATAACCTGCTCTAAGCTTCAATATATTTCTGCCAAATTTCAAGAGTCTAGCTCTTTTCGTTTGGACTGAATCGTGATTTCCACAGACGGATGGACATGCTCAGATCGTCTTAGATTTCATCACTGATCAATGATATACATATATATATTATGGGGTCTTCGATGTGTATTTCGCTGCATTATACACGGAATGACAAAGTGAATATACCCTCCAACTCTTTTTTTCATACTGCATATGTAGATACTAGAAGACCCAACCGGCTTTGCTCAATGAGTTATTTGGGTGCAAATAGCTTTTTATTAGAGACGTGCGCGTGAGTAAAATTAAACACACGATCACCAATCATACGTTTTTTAGGCACGCTCACGCATTGGAATTCATTATTTTTACTTTCGTACAGACGTTAACAATTTTGCAAAATCACACGCTCTCAGTAAAATACAAATTTAGAATATTTTAGACAATTTCTTATGTACTTGAATACATTTATTTATTTTATGTACATATATAAAGATGAAATAAATATATAAATAAAATAATACTAGTTTTTTTAAGCTTAACGCGTTTATGTTATAAATATATTTCTATATAATTGGGGTATTCACGCTGTGTGCTATTTAGTCATATTGTCATAAAATCATAGTATTTTAGACCAGTTTAAAGAAAATGTTGTTGTGCTGCATACTAAAAAGTCATACTGCCTGGCCCACGATGTCACTCGATATCGTTTTATCATATAAATATATTTAAAACAAAAACAAATTTCAAAATTTTGTGTTTGTTTTAAATATATTTATATGAGAAAACGATATCGAGTGACATCGTGGGTCAGGCAGATAAAATAGTAGGTGTCTTTCAGGTATGTTTTTGTTTTGTCATAAAATAGGTCTAGACATATGTGTCAAACGGCTGAAAATCTTTAGGCGAGATGGCGATGGTATATGTCTGCCGCCGTTACTTCTATATGATCCGCTAAAAAATTATTCATACCTATATGTCTGAGCATTAAATCAGATTTTTATAACATAAAAAAAATTAAAAGAGAACTAAATCGCAAAAACTAAATATATTCAAGTGAAAAATTTTTCTCGTTTAACATAAGCAACCACTAAACGTTTTTCCAAATGCCGCCGCAAAAAAAAAATTGTTCAGCTCATATCAAGGCAGCAGTTGTTTTAGTTTATACATACAAATTCATTTAGATATTCTTGGGCACCAGAAGACAAATTTAATAATTTTAAATAGAAATGGAGTTTTTAGACGAGTCATCTTTAATTGTATTAATTTTCTTCTGTTTTGATAACGGCTAATTACAAATGTGTTGTTACCTTATCAGCTGATTGATGTTCGAAGTAGCATACTAAGTTATGACGGGTTGTTCACACTAGTCATATTTTTCATGCTATTATTTTATGACTTATGAACAATGGTTAAAAACCTCTTATCTTATACACATACTTTCAACCAAACCATCTGAGAATTTACAATTTGTAAACAACAAATTATTTTAAAACATCACAGCAGAATAAGCATAGTAGGCTTTGACGCTCATACAACATCAACCCAAGAAATAAATTATATTCGACATGAATCTATTTTATTTTTCTACACTTTTGTAGACATTGCTTTCCGTGCTGTCCTAATCCTAAGACGTACTAACTCTCCTACGAATCTGTGCTAATCTGCGAAGTTCTATTAGAACAAGCTGTACAAAACTACACACGCTGGTCCAGTTCAATAAGGATTCCAGCATGGTCGGAATAATATTATCCGGGCTGATCGTACGCCCCAAACCTTCCTCTAAATACGACCTCCAGTTGTTGAATCGTGAGCAGACAAAGACGACATGCTCAGCATCCTCAACCACACTCCCACCACAATGTGGACAGAACGGAGAGTCGTCGTGCTTAAAACGAAATAGATATGACCTAAAGCAACCATGTCCAGACAAGAACTGTGTTAGGTAATAGTTCACATCACCATGTTTCCTAGTCAGCCATAATCTGATCTCGGGTATTAATGTATAAGTCCATCTTCCCTTTTCAGTGGTTGACCACCGTTCTTGCCATTTTTGCATACATAAGTCAGAGTTATCCCTATTCATGATTTCTAAATCGATAGGGATCATACCCGCAATGATAAAAGCCGCCTCGTCCGACACTGTCCGAAATGCACTACATACCCTTAAAGCAGCTAGCCTATACACAGGGGATACCAGCCCCACATATGTGGAATATCTAAGTGAGTCTGACCATACCGGGTGTGCATACAGAATAATGCTCCTTACTACTCCAGCGAGCAGTTTCCTCTGAAGATACTTTGGCCCTCTCGTGTTTGGCATGATCCGAGGTAGCGCCAAACAGGTCCTTGATGCTTTGGATGCTATATATCGCAAGTGCTCGCGAAAAGATAGCCGTGTGTCAATCATCACACCCAGATATTTCAGAAATGCCTTTGATTCTATGGAACAGGTGCCAACATTGAGGGTAATAGTTTCCCTAGCCTTACGACTACTAATCAAAACCGCTTCGGTTTTATGATCAGCTAGAGTCAATCCCATTGCAGTGATCCAGGACTTTACTAATTGTACGCTGGCATTTGCAATGGTTTCTGCCTCCAGCAATTCCTTAGCTTCACACACCAGCGCTATATCGTCTGCGAATCCCACAATCTATACTCTCTCAGATAACCTCAACCTTAGTACTCCATCATACATTACGTTCCACCACAATGGTCCATGTATCGATCCTTGGGGAACACCACCACTAATCCTACGTTTCCTTATACCCGCATCTGTACTATAGATCAATTCCCTATACCGGAAATAATACTGCACTATCCCTATCAGATATTCTGGGATGTCCAATCGAGTTAGAGCATCAACAATATGCACCCAGCTCGCTGTGTTGAACGCGTTCTTCACATCCAGCGTCACAACTACACAGTACTCCTTTGTGCCATTCCTCCAACTCCTGCCATAGATAGTCCGTGCAGCAGTTTCTACTACCACGTTTATAGCATCCACTGTTGACCTGGCCCTTTTGAAGCCAAATTGGTTGTCTGATAGACCATTTCTGTCTTCAACACAATTCCCAAGTCTTCGGCAGATCACACCCTCTAGCAACTTCCCACATGTATCTATCATACACAGTGGCCGATAAGATGAGGGATCATCTAGGGGTTTATTGGCTTTTGGTATCCAACTTCTGCCTCTTCCATCTTGTTGGAAAAATTCCCCTACCTAAGCATGTATTCACCATCCTTAAGAACCGCTCGGGACAAAGCCTGACGGCCTCCTTTAATACTATATTTGGAATGCAGTCGAGTCCCGGTGCCTTCTTGTCTCTAAACCTAGAGACAACGTCCTCAATCTCAGCTATTGTAACCGGGGGAAAATTTAATGTCCCAATTGGAGGGTTGTGCTCCCAAGGTGGTGCGTCCTGTTGGGGAAAGAGATGGTCTACAATTTCCTCCAGGATTGGCCCCTCACTCGGTTGCAACGGGGTCACACATTTAAGTTTTTTGGTGACCAGCTTATATGCGAGACCCCAAGGATTATCATCCACCTCATCACAGATATTAAGAAAACACTGCCGCCTGCTCCTACGAATTGCATCCTTTAGGGCCTTCCTCCTATTCCTGTAATTCTGTTGGTATACGCTTTTCTCTAACCTACCTCGAGTTCTTGTATACTGCCTTCTGGCACGTATACACCCCGACCTCAAGCCGGCAATATCATCATTCCACCAATAAACCGGTGGCCCCTTTCCGGATCTTTTCCGCCTCACCATAGATGCATTGCACGACCGCGTGATATGGTTTACCAATTGTTCTGCCATATCCTCAGCTGAACCATTTAATTCCATACCTTCCATACAGATGGCAAAAATATCCTTATCAAAGGTATTCACTTTCCATCCCGACAAACCTTGTGCACGGGGAGTCACATGCCGTATATCATCCTGTATATCCATAATAATGGCACTGTGATCGCTGTGAGTACAAACATCAGATACTCTCCAGTTTACACGGTTTATAATGGTATCGCTGGCAAACGTAATATCAATAATTGAACCACCATTTCCTCCTCCAAATGTTTCCTCATCTCCAGAATTCAAGAGCACAACATTCAGCGCAGAAAGGGCCTCTAATAGCATCCTTCCCCTTGCATTCGTCAAGGGGCAGCCCCATTCAACAGCCCACGCATTGAAATCCCCTGCTATTATAACAGGACTCCTGGCTGCAGCGTCCATCACTATGTTGTCTATAATAACACGAAAGTCATCAATAGAATACCTAGGAGGAACATAACAGCTGTACAAACATATGCCGGAAACAGTGGCCCGCGTGTACCCACATTGTGGTGATAACCTCTCCCTCAATATCAAAGAACCGGTAGTCCATATAGCTGCTGTATCTGTATCATCAGTAACCCAACTTGCAGATACAATCTTCTTATATGGCTCGCTGAGTACAGCAACGTCTACCTTTAAATCTCGTACGGTTTGCCTAAGCAACTCCTGTGCTGCTTGGCAATGATTGAGATTTAGTTGTAATATGCGCATCCTGATTATTAAGTACTGTTTAACCCTTAAGCTTTTGTAGCGCCCTCTTGTAGTACGGGTATATATATATATATATATATATATATATATATATATATATATATATATATATATATATATATATATATACATATATATATATATATATATATATATATATATACATATATATATATATATATATATATATATATCTATATAGATATATATATATATATATATATATATATATATATATATACAATATATATATATATAAAGTGAGTGTTTGAGTTTCGTCTTCCGTTTTTTTACGTAGTCCGCACCGCACGTCTACTTTTTTTGTTTTGTTTATAATTACATGTAAAATTTGTTGTGAATAGTGAAGAATAAAAAAAAAATATTAAAAACAAAATAGTCGAATTCACATGCACTTAATCACAAATAGAACAACAAACATAAAAGAAATAACTCTGAAAAAACGGCGGTTTTAAATAGTGACGGTCTTTTGGAACAGTGATGGCACCGTGGATCGCAGTGGCCAGCTCAGGGCTTTTATGTCCTTTTTCGCGATTGTGTTTTCCCCCTAACCGCTCTAACAAAAATGGTTTTGTACTATTGATTCCTGCGTGGAGGATGCTGTTTGGCCTCCTGGTGGTGAAGGTATAGCACTGACCACCTAGTAGCCACTGGAAAGCAGTAATCACCATCGTTGGAATCAATACTAACAAGACAGACGATTATTTTGGAATTCCCTAAATTTATTTCATGAGTTTATGCTCACGTTTGTCTCTATCGGTCAGATGTTTTAGCCTTAAGTGAAACCCAGGTATCTGAGGATGCTGACCCACAGAATTTTTATGTGCCTGGGTATAAACTTCTATCCCTTTTTAACCTTCATCGCGGTCTTGCATTATATATACGCAATGATGTTCTGTACCAAAGTCAGCAATCACTAGGCTTGTATGATACTGAATTTTGCTGCTTTGGGATAAATTCAAAATCAGGGCACATAGTTTGCATTTCGGATTCCTTTATAGAAGTCCAAACGCAGGAAGGGAACAAAATCTATCTGGCTTCGATTCCGTTTCCGATTCTATATCAAAAATCCTCGAATGTTGTCCGGACAGTAAAATTGTTATTGCTGGTGATTTCAATGTCCACAACTCATCGTGGCTTCGCCATTCGAGCCACACAACTACAGAGGGCCAATATGTTGAGTTGTTCGCCGCGCATAATCACCTAGCATAAATAGTGAATGAACCAACATATTCCGTGTGTTGAAAAGCACCAACTTAATACGCTTGACTTGATCCTAACTTCACACCCTCAAAAGTATGAAGTAAACGTCAGTGCACCTCTCGGTAATTCGGATCATTGTACCATATCCGCTTCTTTTTCATTCTCAGCTATTCGAAACGTTTCAACCACAGCCACGAAACGTTTAAAATATGTATACGAAAAAGCTCATTGGGCAGAGCTCAACGAATTCTACCGAACTTTCAATTGGAATCTTTGTTTCTTAGACAAAAATGTTGATGTTATGGCGGAAATGGTCGGAAATATAATTTTGCTGGTAATAAAATACTTCATCCCATCCAAAAAAAATTCGGTTAAGCCGAGACAAAAATCTCGGTTTAACCAAGCTTGCAAAGAGGCAATCAGATCAGAGAATCAGAGAGGAAGCGCTCAGTATTTGGCGGAATAATAAAAACGAAAATACTGATTCGCTGCGCAAACAAGCGTGGTCTTCGTATGCCAGAGTGCTAAGGCGTAAAAAAGCTCCTTACGAGCAGGGCCAAAGTTCTTACTGCCCCGAGAGGTAAGTGAGAACCAATAGGTGAGGCGACACCTAGATTTGGGTAAAAAAGAAACCGAAGTCGATAGAAAGTTTCTAGAACCTCCACTGGTTTGACTTTCATGGCTTTACCACTTGTCAGAAATGGTACCACGGGATCCAGTACAAGCCCCGCAGTTTACTGCGGCTGGATATTGGTGAGGTCTCCCTCGGGAGTACACGTGGTGGTTGTGGTCACCAATTTGGTGGAAGATTTGTCAGAAAAGGATTGATGTCCAATCCTTGCGGTTGGACTTCGGTCCGGTTTCGCCTTCGTGTGGCCTCTTGGCGCTAAGAGGTGTGATGGTGACACCCAATTTCACCCGATGTTAAGAGCATTGTCAGGTAGGGCCGCAAGGCGGGAACTGACGTAAATCAATGACATATATATGCCTCGAGAAGTAGTGAAAGCTTTTGGTCATTCGTTAAAAGAGTACAGGATAAAGCTAGTTCATAAATTCCAACTCTTTTACGGGATGACCAAATATTCACTGAACCTGTTGATAAGGCAATTCTCGCTTGCCAGGTAGCAATCAGCAATTGCCCGTGGTGGAAACAGTATCAGGTACTATGCCAAGAATATTCTTTCGACCACGCTCAGTTAAAAAGGTTCTAGCGAATATCAACATAAACAAGTCTCCTGGGCCGGATGGCATTTCAGCACTGGTCTTGAAGCAGTGTTTTTCGACGCTAGCGCGTCCATTGGCTAAACTAATCAGCGCATCGTACCATGCCGGTAAATTTCCGATGTGCTGGGAGTTACACAATGTAACTCCGATCCTTAAGAAGGGAGAGGTGCAATACCACGAAAATTACCGCCCAATTGCAGTCTGTTCTGCACTTTCCAAAGTCATGGAAAGTAAGACCAACTTCCACCTCGTAAGGTATCTGGAGACTAACACCTTACTTAGCGACCGGCAGTATGGTTTTCGCAGACCTCGCTCTACGGGAGACCTGCTGGCTCTATTAACAGAAAAATGGTGTAATTCCATTCACCATTTCTCCGAAAGCAAGGTGGTGGCTCTAGATATCTTAAAAGCATTTGATAGAGTGTGGCATGATGCAGTTCTGTCAAAACTGACTAAACGACTAATAAAATAGAAATTCAAAAATAATTTAATAACTCAAAATAATTTTGTATGATTATCATAAACTAATAAGGCCTAGATTCTATTAATGATAATAAAACAAGTTTTATATACATATGTAAGTATTTTTTTATTGAACATTTATATTGATATATTAAATTGAATTAAGATATTATGGGCTAATTGTTCGAAATTAGTTTGTTTTTAAATTCAGAGAGACATGATAAATATTCCAAGGCACAAAAGAAAGTCAACATCAGTGTTTAGTTATTCAACTTACACAGCAGAGCAGAACAGCTGTTTTCGAAAGCCGCAACACTTTCATCATCAGTATTCATGTGTATTGTGTTTGTCACCATTTATTAGGTGGCTTAGTTGAATATAATAACAATCCTTATTTAAACAAATTTTATTAGGAAGTTGCATACGAGAACTGTATCAACCTGATGGTAACACATTTTTGTTTTAATACCCGTGTTGCCGTTTGATTATTTTCTGCATTTCCCATTTTTTTGAATTTTTTGTTCCAAGCTTTTTTTGTTAAGCCAAGCTCTTATACCCTTCACAAAAATGTGAAAGGGTTTGTCATGTGTGTAATTTCTTCGATATTAATATATATTCTGGATCCTTATGAATAGCGATGACGATTGATCGATGTCCATCTGTCTGTACGTGAAATTGGGTTTCCCAAGCCCCCAGAAGAGCTAGAGACTTCGTTTTTTGACTGATGGATTGGAAATAAACTTAAATAGAGCGGTATTGAAATTCAGAAAAATCCTATATACGGATCCAGAGCTGGGAAACTTACATCTCTTTCTAGACGCATAATTAACTACCAAAAACCAATTATTTTTTTATTTGTTTGTGAATTAAACCTATTTCATGCTTTTGGAAGCCTCAATTATCTTTTAAAAACTAAAAAAAATTCCAGGGATAGGAAATGAAAAGTTTGCTTTTTGTCACATGCAGTATTTTGTAATAACTAAAATGGTTAAAAATTGCCAAAAAGGCAACTAACGGCGGTTTTTTTACTAAATGAAACTATTTTTTAATTCAGGGAAAACAAAATTGGTATCAAAAATTAAAAAAAAATCAAAATTTCGATTCCAGGGTTGGATAACTGCAATATCTTGTAGTACATGAAAGTGACCAAAATGGTTTCGTAAATAAAACTATTTTATGCCTCATTAAGAGTTGCATTGGTAAAAAAAACAAAACAAATTAAAATTTCGTTTACAGGGTTGGGGAATCGAAATATTTTTTATGCATAAAAATAACCAAAAAGGCAATTGACGTTGTTGTTTTTGCTAATTAAAAGTATTTTATAATTCAGGAAGAACAAAATTGATATTAAAATCTTAAAAAATCAAAAATTTCTATTCCACAAAATTGATATTAAAATCTTAAAAAACCAAAAATTTCGATTCCACGGTTGGACAAATGAAATATTTTATGGTACATGAAAGTGACCAAAAAGTTTAAAAAATTTAATTTTTTGTCAAGTAAAACTATGCTACACCTCACTAAGAATTGCAATGTCAAAAAGATAAAAATTCGCTTCCAGAGTTGGAAAATCTAAATATTTTTGGTATACAAAAGTACCCACATAAATTCCAAATTTTGTGTTTTTAGTGAATTAAACCTATTTTATACTTCAGGAAAAATTAAGCTGGTATTAAAAATTTTAAAATTCGGTTCCAGGATTGGAAAGTCGAAATATTTTGGTCATAAAAGCAACCATATAAGTTCCCAATTTTCGTTTTTTTCAGTGAATTAAACCTATTTATACTATACTTCGCTAAGAATTAAATTGGTATTAAAAATTTTAAAAATTAAAAATTCGAATCCAGGGTTGGAAATTTTAATACATAAAAGTAACCATATAAGTTCCTAATTTTTGGTTTTTTGTGAATAAAATCTTCTTTATATTTCGGAAAGAGTTAAATTGGTATTAAAAACCAAAAAAATTAAAAATTCAATTTCAGGGTTGGAATATCATAAAAGTAACCATATACTTTACAATTTTTGTTTTTTATTATGAATTATACCTACTTTATATATCAGGAAGAAATAAATTGGTATTAAAACCAAAAAAATCTAAAAGACGATTCTACGGTTGGACAATTAGAACTTTTTGGGGTACATGAAACGGATTTTTTCGTTTTGTTTGTAAATTAAACATATATAACATTTTTTAAAGACGTACAGAGGTATTAGAAATAAGAAGACCGAAACATTTAGCTTCCTAGCCTTAACGTTTTCTTAAATATAAAAGTAACTGATAACAACACTTTTTTTTAATTAAACCTACTTTCTGTTTTAGAAAGAAAGATAATAAATCCAATAATTAAAATCGTAAGGTCCCTTAAAACGTTTAAAACAAATTAATTATGTACAAATGTACATACATGCATGGGTATGTTTGGATGTGTACATACGTATATGAAGTTATATTTAGTGGGCCTACAATTATGAAGAGGACTTTATAACGCAATGCACACTGTCGGGCAACTCAGGACGTCATGCGCACCGATGAACGTTTTCAATCGAAAACAATAAAAACCAAAAACCATAAAATAATTTAAGTATGTACATATTTGTTCATACTTGTAGTTACAAACCCAGCCAAACAAACAAGTAATGGAAAACTATAAAAAAGAACTATGAATGCATGAGAGAAGGCAACAGCCAAGCTCTTGACTTTCTCACCCCTTCATGCCAAAGCAAACAAATTATTATATGAAATCATAATTTTATATATTTTCATATTATTAATTCTGTGTAAGAGTTGGTGAAACACACACTCGGGTGTCAATTTAACAAAAATTTTGTATCAGCGTATGTATGTACGTACATTAGGGTGGAGCCAAAAGTTAGTTTCTATTACAATATGCATACATCTGATATCTGTGATGGATATTTTTAAAAGGCCTACAAATTTCTCGTACATGTGACACACTCAACATACAAACGATAAAGTTACTGGCCGCTTTTCATTTCTTCAACTTGAAATCAAGTAGCATACCAGCACCCACGTATTGATCAACTAATTCCGCGGCTCTAATTGATAACCGCCCAAAGAATATTGTACATTGATTTCTAACAAATCAGATCTGCCTGCGTTCTCTTCATTCAGCTCTATTTGAACCATACGTATGAGGTATAGTTGCATGTAATAGGTGATTTTTTAAGAGCTTTCGGATTTGATTAAGAAACACATAAAATTTAGAGAAATGTATGAAATGTTTATTTTAGTCGATAGAACGATCTATATAGTTTAATGTTTAAAGATGATTTCATGTAAATGTTGACTACGGCTACGCCTCAAATGGTTCATACGCTGGGTCCAATTCACAAAAAATATTGTAAAGACGTTCAATCGCACGATCTAGGCGACGAATTGACCGCATGCTGTGTGGCATGTGGCACCGGTTTGTTGAAATCACATGTCAGCCAAGTCCACCTCCTACATTTTAGGCAAAAAAATTGTAATCATCGCACGACAATGCCCCAAATTCAACTTCAACCTAATTCCGCAAACAACAAAACGTCGTGGCTTATATACAAACTAGAAAAAGCTTTAAAATACGCGCCATGCAAATTCTATTCAACAAACAAATCATGTATTTAATAAATTTAAGTCAATCCATAATATCTATTTTCATACAAGTTCTATGCAAAGAAATCAAACGGTTTTTAATACAAGAAATAATATTAAGTTCAGAGCAGCAAGACGTCGATTATGAATTACAAAAATGGGGCTCTTTCTTCATTTACCTCCTCTGTAGTATGGCCTCCTTCTTAGTTCCAGTGCAATGCACGTCATATGTAGAGGTTATCCCCTGAGTGCTGGTCCTAGCAAAAAACACAATGGATGTACCCTAATGTACATACATACACACATAAATATTTATGGACATATTAAAACAAGTTTAACTACTCTGTGCCTGGTTGTTTTTTTGTTCCTTTTTATTTTGACAACTAAATCAAACACACACACATACACACACACCCAAACACTCAATTTTGCAGTTTTTGAATGAATGGATGGATGAATGACAAATGCTGGTTAAATGCAAAGAAAAAACCAAAATACATAATAATAAATATAACAATAATGTTTTAATTTGGTAGAGTATAGTGTATGGATGGATGGATTTAAGGATAATTGTTTCATGTGTAAGTGTGTTTAATGATTAGAGGTCGGATGTGTTAAATGTATTTACCCAAAGGGCTTATGTATATCATTAAATGGCTCTCAAAATAGTTCACACAATGTTAGTAAAGAGATTAACATGCCGAATTCGTCATAATAATTACAATACATTCCAATAAAAGTAAAACACAACAAACAGCACCATTTGTGTACAGTCTAAAGGTACGTTCACACTTATCAAATATTTGCCCCGAAAAGCGTAACCACTAAATACCTACTAATGGAAAATATTTTTGTTCAGATACGTGTTTATTAATTAAAACAGTTTCATACAAGACTAATAGACAGCATCAGGAATCCAATATTATTCGAAACTATTTAACTCAATAAATCCTTTTTTGAATTAAAAACGTTTTTTATTAGTGTTTAGTGGTTACGCTTTTTGGTCAAATATTAGATAAGTGTGAACGTACCTTAAGAAGTTTTATTTATGTACTCGTAGATACATACAGACATACACGTTGCTGCACTAAGTAGCGGAATTCGATCTTTGGCCGAACAGTGCGAACAACCTACCTGCAAATGTTTTCCCAGTCGCATATAATTTAAGAAATCTCAAATTAAATATTTTCAGACACTATTGCCTCTATAGTCCTTTCTTTAACCAATATTTCGTATTCCACCACAATGCCCGCTTGTGTAGCGGTCATCCACCGAGTGGCTGGTCTTACTAAAAAAATATAAGACATTTTTTGTTAAAATATCGACGCAGGAGAGTGTTGTAATGCGCACTTTCAGTACAATTTTGCTAGATTTAATCGGAAAAAATTCGATCTCATATCCAACACTGAGTGCGCCATCGAAAGCCGAAGGTCGTGGGCTTCGTAGTGTACACACACATACTTATGCATGCATATAAGCATTTCAAGGCTACAATATTAACTAGGGCTATTTTAAAATAAGGAAGGTACTTGTAAATTAATTATTTCAGAATGCCTCATGATTCTTCAATAGATGTATTCGTGAGTGTGTTTAGATTGATGTGTTAAGTGATGCAGGCCACGAACATGTAGCGTAAATATGTAGGTATGTACTTTGAATTTCTATATAAAAGAAATTTGTTAAAAAAGATTCATGATGCATGATAGAGTATTCAAGTTTCTATTACTGTGTTTATAATGACAAATAATTTCGCATGCATGTGAAATTTATTTTATAACTTTTTTCTAAAAAGCACCATGCAATAGTCTATGTGTGTTTGTATGGCACGTGTCCACTTGTATGAGTACGTATGTACGTACTTTAAAATATGCAGCACTAATTGCCACGAAAAATCAAACTGAATATAGAACAGTGGTGTTAACCTCAAAATTAAAGGCAAATATAAAGTTCTATGATACTGCAAGAATCATAAGAATAACTTCATGTAATATAGTTATGATATTTGTGGTGTTAGCGTGATTTGGAAGAAGGTAATAGTAAGTGAAGCAAAGAGATTACGAAGTGGGACATTGCGAATAGGAATCATGTGAGGCCTAAGCAGCTTGGTAAGCAAGAGTTGGGGATCTCTCGCCTGCAAACCTGCTTCCAGGCAGACCGAAACTTTTGCTGTTAACAGAATTTGAAATTAACTTTTTTATTGATTATGATGCACTGTATCAACATATATCGCACTGCAAAATTTTACTTTTGCCAACAGTTTTTTTTTCCAAAAACCACATTTCAAATAAATATATATCTTTAAAAGTACGTTTTTAAAAAGCATAATCTAACAAAGTAGCTCTTTGAATAAAAAAATTTACTTTTGTCAAAAACAGCTATTTTGTAAATGCCTTTTCCTAAAAGTCATTTAATTGAAAAAGTATCTTTTCATAAAGAACATTATCAAAACAGAAATCTATTAAAAAGTACCACAGTCAAAATATACCAAATACTAAAAATCCAAAAATTCCATTTCACCAAAGCACCCTATCCAAAAAGTGGCATTTTCAGAAAGAATTTTCCAAAGGAACTTTTTAAATTAATTATTTCAAAAACTACGTTTTTAGAATATTACTTTTTCGAAAAGTACCATATTATTCATCCATTCACCTCTTTAATGCCAATGTTGAGTGATACACCATATCATTTAATAACATATCTACATCTCATATATAAAATGCTTCAAAATTGTATGAATTTTCCGGAATGTTAAATTTTTTACACCGTTTTCGCGTATTTCCCTTTTTTGACCCTTTCAAAATAACACACATTTCAATACGTTATACTGAACTGTAGCGTCAAAATTGTAAGCAAGTACGAGTACACATGTAGTTTGTTATTAACAAAAACGTACAGAAAATGGGTACGATTTTATAATTGCAAATTTTAAAAAAGTGTCGAAACATATTCGAGATTCTTTTCAGAAGAACGCTTCTAACAGCTTTCTGGAATATACATTAGTTTAAAGGGTGGGCGATGACATATCAGTCAGTCAGAGGCTTTACTTTTTACAGGTTAGCATTGCTACCTACCACCCCGTCTGTTTTATTAACTTGTAAAAAAATCATAACAAAAGAATTGATGTCTTCTTGTTTGAATTATAGATTTTAATGAAATGCGCAATGCTGTCAAAGCAAACCAAAGACGTGGGTACGTCCTACTAATTTGACAATGACAGTGTCAATGAAAATGAAGTGTTTGTTACGTTGGTTACGTAGTACTATGAACATATATGATATTATTAAAATTCCTTGAACAGTGTGCTCCGTAATGCCTCAATAATTAAATAGAATTATAACACAATTGACATGCAGAAATTGTAATTTTTGCCGTCAGTAAAGAAAATATTTCATAAATATTTTTTTAAGTTTAAGAGCTATACTATTGGTTTAACAATTACTAATCACTAATACTCCACAAATTTTGCGGTCCACACTAAATGCTCAATAATGAGCGGCCACATGTGCTTACACTTATCCCTATGTATGTAAAATTGAATATTTTATACACAGCAACTGCTGCAGTGTATACACATACGAGTACATAAGATATTTAAGTATTGACATTTTATGCATACAAATAGGCACACTCCGTATCGACAGTGGCCAAATGCAGTGGTGTTGCTTCCCCAGGCAGTACACAGAAGATTGCAATAACAAAATTAATAATTTAATTACTGCATTTACATATATTGGAAAATAGAAAGTTAAAACTAAGTAGTCAAAAATTCTTCAATCATTTAACGCAAATACTAACACAATCTTACCTGTTTTAGAATTTGGAATTTGTCATTATTGCGATGTCATTCTTGACATGAACCCATACATATTTAATCAATTACAATGATGACAATTTTGTCATAAAATATTATTGCAAAATAAATAAATTATATATTCATTAGGCAATGTCTTGCCAGTATGAGCGTTATCGATAGCGATGTCTATTGGTTGACAGGTGAAAATGCCAAACTATGTTGACATATCAGTTCAGTAAAGTGTGGCAAGTTATCAAGAATCGTTTAGAACAAGAACAGCACTTCCAAATTGTAGAAATTTACTTTGAGCAAAACAAATCTGTTCGCGAAGTTCATGAAACAATCCGTCCATTTTGTGGTCAATATAATCGTCCTAGTGAGTCAACCATTCCAAAATCAGCTTGCTGACAATCATGTTTTTTGACATGGTCCATAGCATGATCCATAGCACCCCTTTCGTGCGATTTAAAGACTCTGAACTATTTTATGCCGTCAAACCATACGGATTATCATTTTGAATTCTCATGCAGCTAATAAAACCCTATAGAACATTTACACAGAATTATTTAATTAAATAATTGTCTCAGTATTTGTTTAACTAAAAAAGCTGTGTTAGCAATTGACGTGAAGATTTTAGGAATCAAATGCGATTTTCTAGTAAAGAGTTGCAAAATGTTTACCGATTTTATTCGTAATAGTTCTGGAAACATTGATTGTTGCATTTTAGCGTGATTTTTATATATTTCCGAAACTATTCTTTGCAGTTTTTTGACTAACAATTTTACTATTTAAATTTTTTTAATACATTATTTACAAATCAAATCGCTACATTTTCAAAACTTTTCTGCACGTTTTATTTTTATTTGTCTTTACCTTTTTACCCCCTTTTTGCAATTTTTACCAACTTTACTGTGCACTGGCCACACATCATTTTATGATCAAAAATATAAGCCCAATTCACAATCCTGTGCAAATGATCTTGCATTATAGCATTTGCAAATTGAGAGAATATTTGAGAGCATTTTCAATGTATTTTGTTGGTGTAGAGTACAGTTATTTTGCAAATGCAATGATGCACGGCCATTTGCACAAGATTGTGAGTAGGGCTATAGTTTTATTTTCTAAGTTTCAGTAAATAAAAAGATCGGTTTAATCAGGGGTGATGATAAATTCCGTGCAAATGTACTTTTTTCAATACAACTCACTCTATCAAAGTACTGCAATACTCCAGTAATATGAACGCACAACAAGAGATAAGACGTTTTGATAGAATAATCTATGGCAATTATGTGTAAAATATCTATCCGGTGATCCATATTTTCAATAATGCTGGGAAATAATTGAGCTTCAATGCCGCTAATGTGCCGAATTATTTCATCCTTTAGCTCTTGATGTACACTTTTTCTTTTAAATCACATGATCGTGACGGTCCATTGTCATCGATACGACGGGAGATAACACGGCCATTGAATTTTTCGCGCAAGAGAGTCATTGCTTCGTTGGCTGTGTAGCAAGTGGCACCATCCTATTGGAACCACATGTCGTCCAGGTCCGTATCCTCAATTTCTGGCCACAAGAAGTAGATTACCATGTTGCGATGACGAACGCAATTCACGGTGACTGCTTGGGCAACCTTATTTTCGAAGAAGTACAGACCGATAACGCCGCCAGCCCATAAAACGCAACAAACAGTCACTCTTTGTGTTTTCGGTTTAGTGAAATTTTCTAATTGTGGATACATTTGGCCGATTATACATTTTGATTTGAAGGCAAATTTTCATAAATGGCTTCAACAATCTTAACACTCTGCTCAATTGTGTACCTCTCCATGATTGAACTTGTCAAACAATGAAACATGGAAACGTCAAATAAATCTAGAGTTTGGATTTAGGGTTTTTTTTCTCTCATCTTGTGATGGCGGGTAAGTTTAGAATCGACTTCTGTGATATACGTGGGTTAAGACCGAATTTCTTTTCTGCATATGCTCACGTTTGTCTCCATCGGCCGGATGTTTTCGCCTTAAGTGAAACCCAGGTACATGAGGATGCTGATCCACAGGATTTTCATTTGCCCGGGTATCACGTCCTGTCGCTTTTTATTCTTCATAGGGGCCTTGCAACATATGTATGTAATGAAGTTGTGTACCAATTCTTGATAGTTGTCCGAGCAGTGAAATTGTTGTTGCTGGTGATTTCAATGTTCATAACACATCTTGGCTTCGCCATTCGAGCCACATAATCTCAGAGGGCCAATTTGCTGAGTTGTTCGCCGCGCACAATCACCTTGTGCAATTAGTTAATGAACCAACACATATTTCGTGTGTTGAAGGGCACCAACATAATACGCTTGACCTTTTTCTAACTTCACATCCTGAAAAGTATGAAGTTACTGTCAATGCACCTCTCGGTAACTCGGATCATTGCACCATTTCCGCAACCTTTCCGTTCTCCAAACTTCGCAACGTTTCGCGTGCAGCCACGAAGCGTAGTAAATGTATTTACGAAAAGGGTCGTTGGGTCGAGCTCAACGAATTCTTTCGGAATTTTAATTGGAAACTATGTTTTCTTGACAATGATGTCGATTCCATGGCGAAAAGGGTTGAAGACACAATTCTACTGGGGATGAAAGCCTTTATTCCCTGTAAGCAAATTTCGGTTAAACCTAGGGCGAAGTCTTGGTTTAACCAGGCATGTAAAGATGCGTTGCAATCCAGAGAGGCAGCATTCAGTACTTGGTGAATTAACAAAAATGCCAATACTGATTTGCTACGCAAGAAGGCAAGATATTCGTTTGCCAAAGTGTTAAGACGCGAAAAGGCTTTATACGAGCAGCGTATTCGCACTAGAATTCTCACTGCCCCCAGGGGTTGTAAGAGTTTTTGGTCATTCGTCAAAAGTGTTAAGGAAAGTGCTAGTTCTTCAATTCCGACTCCTTTGAGGAATGGCCAAATATTTACTGACCCGGTTGATAAAGCTAATATATTGGCTGAAATATTTGCAAGTAACTCTCACTTGCCTGATAGTTCTCAACCACTCCCCGCGCTCGAGAGAGTATCCGTAACTATACCTAAGATATTTTTTCGAGCGCGTGCAGTTAAAAGGGTTCTTGCGGAACTCAGCACAAGGAAGTCTCCTGGGCCGGATGGAATCCCTGCACTGGTTCTGAAGCAGTGCTCTTCGACGTTAGCATGTCCATTAGCCAAACTTTTCAGTACACTATACCACTCCGGTAAATTTCCAATGTGCTGGAAGGTTGCTAATGTAACGCCAATCCCCAAAAAGGGAGTGGCTAATAACCCTGAAAATTACCGCCCGATTGCAATATGTTCTGCTATATCGAAGGTGATGGAAACTATGCTTAACTTCCATCTTCTGAAATATCTGGAGTCCAACAGTTTACTATACGACCGCCAGTATGGTTTCCGCAGAGGCCGCTCTACGGCTGACCTATTGGTCCTTCTTTCGGAAAACTGGTGTAGTTCCATACACCGTTTTGGCGAAAGTAAAGTGGTGGCTCTAGATATTTCTAAGGCGTTCGATAGAGTGTGGCATGGAGCACTCCTGTCCAAACTTATTGCATTTGGTGTCGGAGACACCTTCTCTCGGTTTATATCGAGCTTTCTCAGGGATCGCTCTATACGAGTTGTTATAGATGGGGTCTCATCCGATGAGTTCAGAGTCAACTCAGGGGTACCGAAGGGCTCCGTTCTTTCTATTACTCTATTTCTAATTTTTCTTAACGATCTACTTTCCCAAACTTCCTGTCCTATTTACTCTTTCGCAGATGATAGCAGCCTTTCGCATTCTAATTCATTAAACTACAGGCCGTCAACGTCTGAAATCGAGACGAGGAGGCAGTTTATGAATGACGTTCTGTATAGTGACCTCGCGAAGATTTCCGAATGGGGTCAGGAGAACAGGATCGATTTTAATGCCCGTAAGACCCAGTGTTGTATGCTTACGCATCGACGTACGTATGACCATGCTGCTTCATCTGTTTCTATGGGTGGTGTAAGTATTATGGAGTCAGGGGCTCTTGATGTTCTGGGCATGAAAGTGCAGTGTGATGTCAGACGGACGGAACATGTCTTTCAGGTCGCAAAAGAAGCATTCAAGTGCCTTGGCTTCTTAAGACGCTGCAAGAGATACTTCACCCCTTCTGATCTTCTTAATATTTACACCACTTACATCCGACCGAAGATGCAATACAACTCTCATGTTTGGGCCGGTGCTTCAAAGTCTATTTTGAAGTTACTCGACCGCGTATAGGAGAGGGCGATAAAACTCATCGGAGACTGTAGGGTAGCCAACTATATTGACTCTCTTGAGCATCGTCGCAATGTGGGGTGCGTATCGTTGTTCTATCGTTACTATAATGGCAGGTGCTCTGGTGAAATTAGGGAACTTGTTCCTGAAACCCATTCTTTCTTACGCTTAACGCGTTTTTCATCAAGAGCACATGCGTTTGTGGTCGATATTCCAACGAATCGCACTACGCATTACAGAGAAAATTCGTTTTTTGGCCGAACAGTCCGTATGTGGAACACACTACCTGCAGATGTCTTCACCGCCACTTACAATTTGAAGGGGTTCAAATCAAATATCCACAGACAATACTCCCTTTATCCTCCTTCCCAAAACCTATTTTCCTAGTTCCAGCGCAATGCACTGCATATGTAGGGGTTATCACCTGAGTGCTGGTCCTACTCCTAAAAAAAAAAATAAGTTGGGTGAAATACTTGCCACTAAGACGTGATTGACAGTTAACGTCGTCCGTTTTGGTTGGGCTACCTTTTATTTGAAACAATATTAAAATATCGCCAATTTTAATTTCTTTAGCTGGTATTCGTTGTCTTTGATGTCTGCCTCTCTTCAAAAATATTATAATTGAATGCAGTCAATATCAATAAGTTAATATAATTTCCTATTTATGTGTGTGAGAATTTATAAAAAATAAAAAACGAAATTCTCTTTTAGGCAAATGTTCCATAAAATGTTATTCGGACAAAACATTTAACAAGTTTAAGACATATTCCGTGTTAATCTGTAACTATTTGATAACGTCATGTCCGGGCAATATTCTAAATCGGACACTTGTGTATCCTTTTTACTCAACAGTTGACAGTTGACCTGTGGGAAAACTTTAGAAAGTGGTCGCAGGCTGTTATAAGTAGTTAATTGTTGATCCCAAAGAGAAGGTAAGCGTTTTATTTTTTATATTGATGATGTGTCTTCTAAAAATAGTTACAGAATAAAGGAGATTGTTATATTAAATTGAATTAAGATTCATAGGCTAATTGTTCGAAATTTGTTTTTAAATCTCAGAAAGACATGATAAATATTCCAAGGCACAAAGGAAAGTCAACTTCAGTTTTATTCAACTTACACAGCAGAGCAGAACAGATGTTTTCGAAAGCCACAACGCCTTCATCATCAGTGCTCATGTGTATTGTGTTTATCACCACTTATTAGGTGGCTTAGTTGAATGTGATAACAGTTCCTATTTACACAAATTTTATTGTGAAAAAGAATCCGAGAACTGTTTCAACCTGATGTTAACATGTTATTGTTTTAACACCCGTGTTACTGTTTGATTATTTTTCTTCATGTCTGAATTTTTTGTTCCATCATACTTAAGTCAAACTTTTTTCGTTTGAATTTTAAAGATATGGCTTGGGCTACCAATAATAAAATTGGAAAACGTTCACATGTATAAAATTCAAACCAAAAAAGTTTGACTTAGGTATGATGGAAAAAAAAATTGAGAAAAATGGGACATGAAGAAAAATAATCAAACGGTAACACGGGTATTAAAACAATAACATGTTAACATCAGGTTGATACAGTTCTCGGATTCTTTTTCACAATAAAATTTGTGTAAATAGGAACTGTTATCACATTCAACTAAGCCACCTAATAAGTCGTGATAAACACTTGTTGTTGGCATTAAAAATCAAAAAACGAATTCAGGGTGGGACAACTGAAAATTTTTTATTACATAAAAGTAACCAAATGTGTTACTAATATTGCTTTTGTGTATGAATTACACCTATTTTATACATCCTGTGGAGCCCAAGTTGATTAATTTAATATTGTTACTGTCTTACTTTTGAGCTTCTTGGATTTAAATACGCATTATTTTCTGCAATTGGTCCAATATTTTATTTTTTATATTTTACAATCGTCCAAAATTGGTACAAATTGATATTTTGTTATCGAATAATCATAAATCGTAAACATGAAAGTCATAATTTATAATTTTTTTTATATACATATATGAGCTGCTCATGTGACAAATTTAGCGTAGAAATATGTCAAATAAGAAATATTTTTTTAAATAAAGAGACTTCGTACCAACGCAAGAATCCTTAAAGGCGTATATATACATATTAAAATAAAAATGGAAAAAAAGAAATAGTGAAGCGTATTTTAAAGTACAGAAGGACATATATGTAAACATCAAAATGAAACAAGAACCATCGTCTGAACACCAGGGTTCACAATCGTGTTTCAGAGAGCGAAACAAGTGTTTCACTTTGCCGTGTGAACATAGTATAATTCTGTGGAATTCGGAAGAAGGCGATTCTCCGTGTGTAATGTTAATGTTGATAACTTTTTGCTTTATATCTGTGCAAAAAAGGATATTCTATAAAATCAAAAGTTAATATTTATAAATTTTTAATGTAATTAGTAATTAGGAATGGTTTGTCAGGAGCTTGATGTATACTTTTAGGCATCAGCAAGTACATGCATGTCTGCCAGTGTGTTAATGCGCTAGTGAGCATTCCCTGCCAACATTTTCTATCGCGGAAGTGACCCAGAAGTGACGCTAAGAAGTTGAAACTCATCTTCTGCGATACCATTTTCTCATCGTAAAAGCGTCTTCCGTATTGTGAAGTTGTACCTCCCGGAAGTAACTTCAAGAAGTCTCTTCTGCGTTACTTCAAGAAGTTTCTTCTGCGTTACTTCAAGAAGTCACTTCTGCGTTACTTCAAGAAGTCACTTCCGGAAGTCGAATTTTTATCCTCAACATAATAAAAGTTATTGTATTCATTAAATGTAATTTATTAAATTTATAAATTAATGAAAAACAAATAATTAACAATTATGTAAAAACTACAACAATAACAAAACAATATCACACTTTACCACTGACCGACCACAGCAAAAGACAAAAAAAAACTAATCTCGATGATGTCGAAAACTTCTTTTTTGGATTCTTTTCATTTTGTTAATTTTATTTCGCGGTCACTGCGACTTTCCCAGAAGTGCACAGTGTTGTTTTTGTTTAGTATATCCTTAACGGCACATGTCATTTTCGGCTGGTGTTGTAAAAAAAACTATCTTCCAAACGTCGTCTGGATGATTAAAAGACGACTGCAATGTAAATTGTTATTGTGAAATTCAAACGATCTTCCAATTATCGTCTGGAAGTGAGTAAGACGTGACGCCTTGACGATGAAAGAAACTTCCAAATGTTGGAAGGGTTTAAACGAATGAAATTAAAAAATTTTATACTCATTGTATTATACAAAAGAGGGTGTTTCGTATGGAAAGCCCAACAACAAAATTTAAAATAGCAAAGAATGGTATTCAAACAGTTTTAACATAAAGTGATTGTCAAATATTTCAATGGGAATTTATATTTTTTGTTAGCACGCACTGACATAGCGTAATCAAACGCATTAGTAATGCCTCTTGAAGGTTTTTGTTGGTTTGTTTTTGCCATTTTTTTCCTTCTTCTCTTTAATTGTTAAGTAATGATACGCCTTAATGGTATTAAAGAAAATGCTAATGTAGTTACAAACATACGTACATATTTATGTGATAAAAAGTTGAAGGAAGAACAACAGCAAAGCCTAAGGACAAGGGGATGTTAATGATACGTACACTCACTTATGAAGGCTGTTTGCGGGTCTTCAAAGTATTAGCAGCATGTGGCTAACAACAGTATTAACGAAATGTTCCCAATGTAATTATAACAAAATAGTCTTAAATTTAATAACTTTTAAGCAGATACACGTACAGGTCTATGGGATTTTTGTAATTAATTATGCATTTGTTTAGATTTGGTATTAAAAGCAAATAAATATAAGTACAACATACTTTAGAAAAGGCTGGATTTGATGATGTTGATGCTCATTAACTATCACGTGCTTTAAAAAGAGTTTATCGGAGTAAAAATGCCAATAAAAAAATTTATATATATATATGTATATATATATATATATATATATATACATACATATATATATATATACATATATATATATATATATATATATATATATATATATATATATATATATACAGTGGAATCTCCCTTGAGCGGACACCGAAGGAACCGTTGAAATGTGTCCGTACAAGGGGGCTGTCCGGCCAACAGAAAACAACAAAATTAAATCAACAAAACTTTGTCTAAGATTGTTTGTTTTTATTTAAAAATACTTTTATTAAAAAAATATAAAAAATAAACAATTCAATTGGGTTAAATAATAAAAAATTATTAAATGTAGCTCTATATGTATTAAAAGTTTAAAATGTTTTATGAGTACTATATTATTTCAATAAATATTCCTCCATCCTGGTTTGACGTGTTTTCGTCTTGGCAGCAACATCTTGAAAATGTAAGTCCAGCGATGAAAGTATATTCATAGCTTCTGTATCACCTTGGCATTTCACAAACGATATAAGATCATGCGCTTTTTCCAAAGCGTCTCTATATGTAAGGATGTTGTTTCTCGCATCTAGATGATCTGAAGGTTCAATTTCCTCTGTTGAGTCATCAGAAATTTCTTGAACTTCAGAAATTTCATCTTGCAATGGTACTCGTAAATCCAAAGGTGATCTCTCAATTGGTAAATCATTATCGATCTGATAAAAATCTTTTAAGCTTTGCTCACTGACCGCTGCAATACATCTTTTCTCCATTTCGGCTAGTAGGTTTAATGGTAAATCATCCTCAGGCACAAAATCAACATCAAATGCTGTCGGACATTCATGGCTGTCAAGTGTAAACCCTGCCTTACGAAAACAGTTCTGTACTGTTTCAGAAGTAACTTGGTCCCATGCACTTTTAGCAAAATAAACTGCATCCAATACGTTTATACGTTTAACTAAATCATAGGCTGTGTTAGAAATTTCAATGTTTGCTAGTACTTCAGTATCAATGTTCTGTAATTATGCTTAAAATTTTTAATAACACCCTGATCAAGTGGTTGGCTAATTGAAGTACAATTAGGAGGCAAAAAATATATTTTAATGTTTTTCAAATTCATGTTTTTTGGATGCGATGCCGCATTGTCCAAAAAAAGTAAAATTTGCCTATTTTGTCCTCCCATTTTTCGATCGAAATTTTCTAACCATTCACTCATAATATCAGACGTCATCCACAATTTGGTGTTTGATTTCCATGTCACCGGTAAATTATCTTTTATTAAATTTTTAAGAGCTCTTGGTTTAGATGCCTTTCCAATAAGAAGCAGCTTTTCTTTGTCTCCAGCCATGTTCGCACAGTGCAATATTGTTATCCTTTCCTTAGACAATTTTCCTCCCACACATTTTTGATTTTTTAAAGTCATGGTCTTGTTTGGTAATGCCCTAAAATAAAGCCCAGTTTCGTCAGCATTGTAAATATTTCTTGGTATGAAACCTTTTATTAGAGAAGGTAGTTTCACCATGAATGCTGCTACATCGTCAGGATTAACAGAGGCGTTTGTATACAAACGAATGAACAATGCTTTCCAAAGTACAATAAGCAAACGCACATCGATTATTATTTGGGGAATCCCCTAAATCGCGTAAGTAATAGCATAGATTACAAGCTGTTGGTCAAATAGGTTTGTACACCATACGTACGCACCACAAATATTGCAAGAATTAGTATTGTCAACTCTCTGAAGCAGAAGCGTAAATTGTAGAAAAAACGTTAGATTGAAAACATTATGTAAGAGAGAAAATAATTAACAAACCCACATTTAACTATGTTATGTGATGTAGTAAATATGATAAACCGTGCCCTGTTGTTAAAGCGAACAAATTAAAAGAGTCTTGGCAAGCTTATTTGTAAATTATGACATGAAAAAATCGGAAAAAAATAAGCTAGATGTCC
>OX637537.1:34889414-35024414 GCA_951800035.1 Linnaemya tessellans
CATTCATTTCCTACAGGTATTATTCTATTATCCGTTGTTTGTAAATTATATTGTTCTTGATAAATGATATTTTTTTGCTATACGTACAATACTTCTTTCCATTTAAATCAAGTTCGTTATTTTGTCCGGTATAGGAACGATAACTATTTTCTTGTAGTTGTCAAATTGAGTTGGAATCGACAGTATAAAATAAATTATATCTTTTTCCGACCAAACCGAAGTTTTTATATATTCAAATTCTGAGGTATTTAAAGTCATCATAGTTTCTAAATCTATTATTTTAGTGTTAACAATGCCTAACCTAGTCAACTCTAGTGCCATTTCAATATATTGTACGTGTTCTAAATATAATTTAATGTTGTGTCGAAACATGTTCGCGTAAATTTTTCTGTAAGTTTATTTTGCAATTTTGAAGTTTTCGTCTGAAATTTTTGTAGTATCTTATTTTCGTTATTAATATGATCAATTAATTCGTTGAACTCGTTAGTAGTAACAATATCTGCTTTGAAAGTGTTTTTTCAATGTTTACTCTATCGGCTTGCAAAGCAAATGGGGTGAGTATTCTAACTGAGAACTGCACATAATGCAACATTTGAGGCATCCGTCGTTAATGTAAATTGTTTCTCGCAATTAGGATGAGCTAATATGGGTTTTTTTGTAATTCAAATTTTAACAGCTTTGATATAATCTCCATTTGTATAGTTATTTGTTCTTCCTTTTTTTCAGGCATTGTGTCAATGGTTTAGTAATACTTGAAAAGTTCTGTATTAATTTCCTATAGAAACCGGCTAGGCCGACGAACAGCTTGATTTCGATGATCGTTTTCCCCTTATTTGGGTTTGGCTTAATCTGGTGTTATTACATGTCCTAGAAATGCTGTTTCTTTTTGCAAGAACTCACACTTATCTAATTGTACCTTGAGATTTGCTTCAGATAACTATTTGAACACATTATCTAGTGATGCAATATGTTCCTGAAGAGAAGTACTGAAAACTATTATGGCATCCAGATATACTAAACAATCTTTTCTAAGTAAATCATCCAATACTGTGTTCATCAGTCGTTGGAATGTAGCTGATGCCAACCGAAAGGCATTCGT
Organism: Linnaemya tessellans; assembly: GCA_951800035.1. NCBI lineage: Eukaryota > Metazoa > Arthropoda > Insecta > Diptera > Tachinidae > Linnaemya > Linnaemya tessellans. The sequence goes on from OX637537.1 coordinate 34,890,514, forward strand.
ACAAATTCATAATGTCTTTGGGTTCCACTTCTATTTTGTAAGATCGTATGTAGATCGATCTTCCCAAATTTCATTCATCAATGGAATTGGATATTTATCATCTATTGTGATGGTATTTAGTTTTCTATAATCGATCACAATTCTCCATTTCTGTGTACCGGAAGTATCTTGTTTTTTTGGGGCTGAATAAGGTGATTTGCTATGACAGATGATGTTTTGTTCTAACATCTCTTTTATCTGCCTATCGACCTCCTCTTTATGTACCTCATGATATCTATAAGATTTCACATAATCCTCATGTGTGGTATTGATTTTATGCGTGAAGCTGAGATTTTCATTCTAATAATGTTTTAATTTCTTTACTTTCTTCTTTGTTTAAATGACTTAATCTAAATAACGAATTTATATCATCATTATTTGTTTTATTTATTTAAATATATAGTCAATGGATATAATCCTTACAGACTATTAGTATAATATTTGTGTCATTTTTGTTTTTCTATTTTTTCTAAGTTGAAGCTTTCTTATTGAGCTCCTCTTGGTTTTCGTGCAGGAAGTAATATTTTATGTTCTTTAAAATTATAAACTTCTCAGTAATATTTACAACAGCTTTTGGTTTTACAATGATTGGGTGGGTTTCCTCACTTTCTATTGGTAAGGTATTAGGCTTAATTAGACTTATGGATGACCCAATGTCTAACAGAAATTTATAGGGTTCATTTTGAACTTTCATTAAAATGGAGGGTAATTTTTGAAGACTTAAGTGAAAATTTTCTACTTCCATTGGTACTGGAGCACCAAATTGTGTTATCCTAGATTGATTTGAGTCATTTCCTTTTATTGGGATTGTAGTTATTTTCAGGTCTGGAGTAATTTTGAGGATAGTTATTTTGTTGGTAATGTTGATTCTGTTCATAAAAATTTTGAGGATAGTTATTTTGATTCCTATCTTGATAATAATTATTACGTGATTGGAAATTCAAATTTTTATTATAATTATTCGCGTTGATAGTGAGGAGAACGGTTTTTTGGAGTTGCGTTGTTAATTAAAAATTTCGGGTATGGTCCACCAGTATTTCGAGAACTATTAAACCTTAATTTCATTATTTTCCCTAAGAACTTGCCCATCAGTTTTAAAATCCCTCACTAAATTAGCGTTCTATAGGGCTACCGAGTGATTCGGCAGTTCCCTTTTCAATACTTTTAACTTATAGGCATTTGTTTCATGCGGTTTCATTACATTTGTTTCATGCGGTGTCATTACATAAGTTCACTGCATCTTTTATTCTACAAATTAGGAAGTTAATGTCTTCAAATAGTTTCTTAACATTATCTTTATATCTCATACTATTCAAACTTAAAATTAGGTGTGATATTTTTTTATGCTCACCGAATTCTGCTACTAGTAGACCTTTTAATGAAAGCCAATCTTCTTGTTGTTCTCCTGTAAATAGGTTGGGAGCTTCTTCTTCCAAGGTCTTTCAATGCTGCATATATAAAGGCTAAGATATTCCCTTTGTCCAGAGAAGGGATGAATTACTTTCAAGTTTTGTGTTAAGAATTGTCTTTTATGTTCCATGTTGTTGCCGTTGTTGTTATTGGTATTCATACCGTCGTTGAATGAAAGATTTCCTAGGTTTTGGATAATTTCTTCCACAAACATTCGTTTATGGAAGAAATTTTCGAATATACGATCAGGCTTAACTAACGGACCATTATGAGATTTATTTATATTCACTAGCAGTTTAGCTAAAATTTCCCAAAGACTCGAAGTACCATTTCTTCAAACGCTCATTTTGTCAGCTCAAGCAACAGAACATGCCCATCTCTAGCGACCATCTACTGCGCCATTCGCTTCGATAGCAATTGCTTTCGAATCATAATGTTAATAACATACAAATTTGAACAGTTTTTTCGAATCGAATTACACAGTAGCTCCCCAGGATGACTTTCCTAAACCAGTTTTCGACCTAAAATAATCGTTTTACTAAGTCCATAGTGATTACTTATACTAAAGCTACGTTCACATCTATCAAATATTTGACGAAATATGCGTAACCAAGATTTCTGGTTAAATTTTTTTTAATTTTATTAATATATTATTAAAACGAGCAAGTGTATATTGGGTAAAAAATTAAATACACAATCAGTATTGATGTATATATAACATGATGTTCAAATGAAATTAGACAAAATGAGCATTGCAAATTACAAGTTAAATTAACTTCAACTTGATTGTTTACTAAACTAATAAATTGATGTTAACTCTCTACTAAATCCGAATGTTTGTCCCGTTAAATTGTATTAATTGAATAACGTTTCTATGCCAGTATTCGGCTTAACATAATCGACCAATTGCCTGAAGAAATATTTATTCATATAAAACACACACTTTTGTTTTATTAAAATACTTGAATGACATTTGAATGATCGCCTGTAGATTGGTTAGAACCACAACTTTTGAAGGAGTTCTTGCACATCAAAGTAAAGTCAATGCAGGCGAGTTTTTCGAATGAATTTAATTTGTTAGAGAATTCTATCCAATAATTTTTTTTTCTTATCTGTGGTCGGTCCAGTAAATATACCTTAGAATTAATATGGATAACTCCACCTGCTTTAATTTTAATCATCACTTAAGGTGCAAAGGGGGAAAATAATCTTCTCATATTATACTAATAACGTAAAAACAAGCTTTCCATCTGGTATATATAAATGTGGCTTTTGTGGCCAGTTGTTGCTTTTATATAAACCGTTGCCACGCCCCTATCGCATTCACAAAAATAGTACGGAAACTTGTTGTTGCTTTCCTGCTTTCCGGGCAGTGTTGTTAAGTCAGCAGCAATGCGTTGTTGACATTTGCTGTAATTAATGAAAAGTAAAATCTTTTCCATTGTTTCATACGTTTCATTTACATCTGTTGGGTATGCGTAACGTATACTTATTTACTCGATCCATCCAAAAATAATCACCAATCCTCTTGTCGTTGTCTAAAATTGAGACAATTAACTTACACGAGGTTATTATCAACTTGATTAGCTTTGATCTGAAAATCTATACGAATGAAATGAAACTATTATCTCTTTGAAATGTTATTATTGCTTCAACAGATTTTGAGGGTACAATCGAATTTTTTAAAATGCCAAAATTATATGATCATGTATGACTAAAATCTTCCAGATGTCTCCAAAATTGTCTAAAATCGCAAAAAGTTTAGCTACCACTAAAAATGTATCTCATCAAAATTCAAGCGATCTATAAAATTTCTATGTGCTAATAAAATGTGTGGTTAAAGTTTTCTTACAAGACATATATCAAGTCATATAGATGTTTAAAGCAGAGAGTTTTTGGGTTTTTTTGAAAAAGAAAATGCTGCGTAAAGTTTTTTTATTGATTAATTTTATTTTTCCATATCATGATTATTCCCAACTTGCGGAGCAAGCAATCACAACAATGCAACGAAGAATAAAAAAAATAAATTTAATTAAAAATTACTTTACTTACTAATGACAACTTAACATATAAAATAGGAAAAAATAAAAAACACACAAAATCTAAAGCCCAGCCGGCAAATAATCAGCTTTAATCCTCTGTTTACACATGTTCTTTAAAATTTGCTGGTGATCCCTTTTTTCACAATATTGGTTGGATTCAGTATTTTGTTTTTTTTTAGAAATTCCTATCGCTATGATGATGCAATAGGACGTGACATATACTTCCCCTTGCACAAACGAACGTACGAGTATATATGGATGTACATGAATGGGATGCACGCATGAATTTTACATGCGTATGCATGTGATGTGTGCTGAGTTGTAAAAAGCCCTTTTATAGCACTTAGGACCAAATAGAGAGGACAATTTTATTTTAAGCAAAAGAAGGATAGATATCTTTGTTAGGCAATCAAATAGAAATTACGTACCCATTATTAATGAAACAAACAAATCCTCATTTATTTCCATGCATGTATGTACATAAATATGTGTGTATGCTTGACTTGTCGCTTCCAGATCGTTGTAAATAGATAAGCAAATGTTCGCATTTGGTTCTTCTGTTTTATTATTACTATTATTATTTTTTTATTTTCAAGATAAATATTACCATTATACTTGTTTGTTGTTATCAACAATGATGCATCGTTTCAAACATCTCTATAATCCGTTGTGTACGCTATTTTGCAGTTTTAAATGAAAATGGGCTTTAGTGACATAAAATCTGTTCATTACGAAAAACAACGGCTGACAAATTAACGGTAACATTAAGCGGAGTTTTTAAAAATATATAAGCGTACAACTTTGATTATGGTTTTAGCTTCTGCTTTTAATAATATTTTTCGACTTGTGACTGAAATTCAGTCGATACACACAGAAAAAAAAGGGAATGTTAAGCTAGCATCACAAAATGTTAATTTAAAATCATGATATAATACGTTTTTAAAATCGTTTATTCGACATATTGTCTCAATTAAATTAGTGCTTTTTGTTTGTAATGTGGTCAAGTATGTATTTGGTGTAAGAACCAATGAAATGCAGGCATATAGACATAGTTGACCACACTACAAACAAAAAATACATCATGGTATAATTTTACAAACCTGATACCTAATATAAAATTATCATTAACACGAATAGATTTTAAACCTTATAGTGTTAATATTACCTTAAAACACATTACAGTGCTATCCCGATAATCCGGACACGCGATTTTACGGACACATACATACATATGTATGTAATCCGAACACTGCTACAAACCGGACAGTACCGCTTTTTTTACTCTGTAATACGGACAGTAATTTTTTTTAATTTTTTTGTTTTATTCATGTTATACTCTTTGTATAATAACGGAACTTTTTACTGTAGTATTCGTCTACGCGTGGAATTTTTGCAATTCTGCTTTAGTTAGTTGAGTGTTTTTGTTGACATAGGTTCGCAAAACTTATTAAAGTTTAAGCTATACATATTTTTAAAAATTTCTTTATATAACTGGACATTGTAAAACAATCACCGCTATTGTGTTTGGCGTTTAACGCCTGAAAATTCGACAAACTGTAATAGTTTAAAGACAAGCAGCTAAATTTTTTTTAATCTATTACAAGATGTCGAATCTGAAAGCGAAAAACGCCAAACACAATAAAGGTGAATGAATAGTAATAGGAAGAAATCACATAAAAGTTTAAGAATAAAAAAGAAGTGTGAACTATTGCATGAATTAGTCACAGGCAAATAAGTAAGATGTGCTGCAGACAAATTTGGCGGAAAAAAATCGACCGTGTTCGATATTGAAAAAAATAGTGCTGCTTTAAGAGAATTTATGTCTAACATACTCGTATATTTGAATTTTCATATAATACATATAAATGTAACATTTAGTGAATTACATATATACTCTTGATAAATAAATATAAAATTGATTTAGTTTTTATTCTTTGCATTATGTATGTATGCAGGTAAAAAAATTAACATCTGTAATCCGGACACTCCAGTTATACGGACATGCTCAGGATTTATGGTGTCCGGATTATCGAGATAGTACGTACTTAATGCAAAAATAATGTACTTTTTACGGTTTTGTATTTAAAAACACTTGACTAAGCTACTAATATCATGGAAATTCGATTAAAAATGTTTAGCTTTACAGTCGACTCCGCTTTACTGGAAATAATCAAAACCAAATTAATTTTCAGTTATCCGAATTTTTCTCTAAAACGTAGTTCGGATTACTGAAATATGTTACAGTTAAGCGTACCGCTTAAAATCAGTAAAACAATATATTTTATATCAAATCTGTATATTTTTTTACGTCAATTTAACGTAAAAATTTTATTAAAAAAAAAATTATTCATAGAATTATTCATTTTGTTGTTGAAATTTTTCACGAATTCCTCGAAAATGTCTAGCCACTTGCATTGTCAATATAATAGAAAAATACAATAAAGTTCGTAAGAGCGAAAATGTCAAATACATTTTTCCATTTAATTTTTTAACGGACAAAACATGCACAAATTTTCAGCCTTAAGCTATGCAATCGATTTCTAATAAATAAATTTGTTATTGTTTATTTCTTCACTAAAGCGAAATAAGTTTCATACAAAACTTAGTTGTGGGCTAGCTTTTGGTTTTCAATAATACGATATTTTCAATAAAGCGATGTTTCGCTAAAACGAAGTGCATAAGTCTAGCTGCGTTTAAAACCAGTGCGGGGACTTGCATCGCTTTCAGTAATCCGATTTTTTTCAGTAAGGCGTGCTGCGCTAAAGCGGATTCGACTGTATTTTAAATGATCCGCACAATATACAAGTGAACTTGTGTACATTTCATATACATGTACATAAATGATTTTTTTATATTTCAAATAGAATGATTCAAAGTAGTGATGAACGCTTCATACAAGTATGTGTCAGACTACTCGAGATCGAACATCTTTTACTGACATCATACACGAAAGTTTTTATTCTCTTTTGACAACGTAGCAAAAGAGATTGTTGAGTGAAAACAGTATCATATCGGCGAACGTATCGTTTGCTTACAGCCATACCTAAATACGGGCGGCAAGCATATTTTAGCTGTCAAAAGTTTTCATGTCCATATATTTTATATGGAGCATACCGAAATAACGCGGCGGCAACGCTTTGCTATTGGAAAATCCGATTTTGACAGAGCGTTTTCTAATGAAGTTAGTTGCAAAGAAAACAATTGTAACCAGAGAAAAGAAGCAAAAATTTACAAAAGTGAAATAAATAATAAAAGAAAAAATTTGTGCACTTCGTATTAGAAAATGGAGATAAGAAAATATTTACAATATGATTATATACATACATATGTATGCACGTTTGTAATTTTTACAAAATTTCAATAACAAAATCACAAATGTCGTCCGTCCAGCTGTTAAAACAATCATGGTTGTTTAATTTGTTTGTTTGATAACCCTGTTTTTATTGTTTTTTGACATAACGTTGCCGCTTTTGTTTAGGTATGGCATTTCAGCGTTAAAGGTTTGACTCGTCAAGTCTTGACCTTTTAGGAGAGAGCGGTGAAGAGGGGTACAGACTTGACGGTACTAGTCAGTTTTTATATTTTATTTTGTTTTATCATCTGTAATATATTGGGGTGCCAACAGCACCCCAATGTGGGTGCTGTTGGCTGAAGTAGTAGAACACGAGACTATGAAGCGGAAGGTCCTGAGTTCGAGCCCGCGCTGAGTTATGAAATATTGTGTTGAATTCTTCTGATCAGTATTAGTGCGTGGTTGTGTTAGTTGTTGCCAGCCTGTTTCAATGATGAAGGGATAGTCACTGGTCACTGAACATAATTGGCAGCGACTGACGCTATCATGTACTAAAAGCAGAGTAACAGCACCCACCTTCGTCGGCCCTGTAGCAAAAATTAGCCGGCGAAGTAAAAAGGTTGAAATAGCTAAAAAAAAAAGCTCTATCTTCTCATCTTTCCTAATCTGTCCCTTCAATCGTTTTCAGTTCCGGCGCTATGCATTGCATATGTAGGGGTCATCCCCTGAGTGCTGGTCCTACTCTTAAAAAAAAAAAAATGAATGTTCAAAAATATTTTTTTAAATTCCTATGTAATATATATTTATTTTATTTATCAATGAGTTTAGAATAAATAGATAGCAGTACTGAGGTAGCCCAGGGGGGGTCATGAATATATGAAATAAAATGTCTTTGTCTTTAGTAAGATGTCACTTTTAATCACTTGACCAATTTTATAAATTCAATATTTCATACTTTTGCTCTTCTAATTTTTCGACCTCTTTCGTAAAATAATTTAACTATTTTTTAAGCCCTAGTTCTATATTTTATACATTTATTATAATAAAAAAAAGTGAATTATAATAAATATAAACCAAAGCGTAAAAAATAGTTACATTTTCATACTTTTGTCTCTCTCTAACTGATATTTGGAAGCCCGTGCCTTTAGATATTCTAGAACTACGTTCACATCTATCAATGTTTGACGACATAACCAATAATATCAGGTTTAATTTTTTATATATATTTTTAGGAAAATATATTTTATCTATTTGGTAAAAATTTAATACACAATCACACAGGGCGCATCCTTTTGTGGTTGAGTTGCCAGTGAACCGCAGTATGCATTACAAAGAGAATTTGTTCTTTGACCGAAAGTTTAATATGTGGAATAAATTTCCTGCAGAGGTCTTTCCTGTCAATTTTAGCTTGGGGAGGTTCAAATCGAACGTTCACAAACACTACTCCCCCTATCCTCCTTTCCATATCCAACTATCCTAGTTCGGGCACAATGCATCGCATATGTAGGAATCATCATGTTTATTCTCGTTTCATATGTCTTGTATGCACACGAAATATTAAAGAAACGTTTGTCAAAAATAGTGGTTACGCTTGTTACGTCAAATACGTATTAAATATATATGTATATATTTTTTTTTTAGGGGTAGGACCAGCACTCAGGGGATAACCCCTACATATGCAGTGCATTACGCTGGAACTAGGAAAATAGATTTTGGGAAGGAGGATAAAGGGAGTAGTGTCTGTGGATATTCGACTTGAACCCCCTCAAATTGTAAGTGGCGGGGAAGACATCTGCAGGCAGTGTGTTCCACATACGGACTGTTCGGCCAAAAACCGAATTTTCTCTGTAATGCGTAGTGCGATTCGTTCGAATATTCACCACAAACGCATGCGCTCTTGATGAAAAACGCATTGAGCGTAAGAAAGAATGGGTTTCAGCAACAAGTTCCCTAATTTCACCAGAGCACCTGCCATTATAGTAACGATAGAAAAACGATACGCACCCCACATTGCGACGATGCTCAAGAGAGTCAATAGAGTTGGCTACCCTACTGTCTCCGATGAGTTTCATCGCCCTCTCCTATACCCGGTCGAGTAACTTCAAAATTGACTTTGAAGCACCGGCCCAAACATAAGAGTTGTATTCCATCTTCGGTCGGATGTAAGTGGTGTAAATATTAAGAAGATCAGAAGGGGTGAAGTATCTCTTGCACCGTCTTAAGAAGCCAAGGCACTTGAATGCTTCTTTTGCAACCTGAAAGACATGTTCCGTCCATCTGACATCACACTGCACTTTCATGCCCAGAACATCAAGAGCCCCTGACTCCATAATACTTACACCACCCATAGAAACAGATGAAGCAGCATGGTCATACGTACGTCGATGCGTAAGCATACAACACTGGGTCTTACGGGCATTAAAATCGATCCTGTTCTCCTGACCCCATTCGGAAATCTTCGCGAGGTCACTATACAGAACGTCATTCATAAACTGCCTCCTCGTCTCGATTTCAGACGCTGACGGCCTGCAGTTAAATGAATAAGAATGGGAAAGGCTGCTATCATCTGCGAAAGAGTAATTTATCTTCTCATCTTTCCTAATCTGTCCCCTCAATACTATCCCCTCGTTTTCAGTTCCGGCGCAATGCATTGCATATATAGGGGGTCATCCCCTGAGTGCTGGTCCAAGATTAAAAAAAAAATAGGACAGGAAGTTTGGAAAAGTAGATCGTTAAGAAAAATTAGAAATAGAGTAGGAGAAAGACCGGAGCATTGCGGTACCCCTGAGTTGACTCTGAACTCATCGGATGAGACCCCATCTATAACAACACGTATAGAGCGATCCTTGAGGAAGCTCGATATACACCGAGAGAAGGTGTCTCCGACACCAAATGCAATAAGTTTGGACAGGAGTGCTCCATGCCACACTCTATCGAACGCCTTAGAAATATCTAGAGCCACCACTTTACTTTCGCCAAAACGGTGTATGAAACTATACCTGTTTTCCGAAAGAAGGGCCAATAGGTCACCCGTAGAGCGGCCTCTGCGGAAACCTTACCGGCGGTCGTTTAGTAAACTGTTGGACTCCAAATATTTCACAAGATGGAAGTTAAGCATAGTTTCCATCACCTTCGATATAGCAGAACATATTGCAATCGGGCGGTAATTTTCAGGGTTATTAGCCACTCTCTTTTTGGGGATTGGCGTTACATTAGCAACCTTCCAGCACATTGGAAATTTACCGGAGTGGTATAGTGTACTGAAAAGTTTGGCTAATGGACGTGCTAACGTCGAAGAGCACTACTTCAGGACCAGTGCAGGAATTCCATTCGTCCCAAAAGACATCCTTGTGCTGAGATCCGCAAGAACCCTTTTAACTGCACGCGCTCGAAAAAATATCTTAGGCATAGTTACGGATGCTCTCTCGAGCGCGGGGAGTGGTTGACAACTATCAGGGAAGTGAGAGTTACTCACTCGCTTTATCAACCGGGTCAGTAAATATTTGGTCATTCCTCAAAAGAGTCGGAATTGAAGAACTAGCACTTTCCTTAACACTTTTGACGAATGACCAAAAACTCTTACAACTCCTGGGGGCATTGAGAATTCTAGTGCGAAAACGCAGCTCATATAAAGTCTTTTCGCGTCTTAACACTTTGGCACACGAAGATCTTGCCTTCTTGCGTAGCAAATCAGTGTTGGCATTTTTGTTATTACGCCAAGTACTGAATGCTACCTCTCTGGATCGGTGCAATGATCCGAGTTACCGAGAGGTGCATTGACAGTAACTTCATACTTTTCAGGATGTGAAGTTAGAAAAAGGTCAAGCGTATTATGTTGGTGCCCTTCAACACACGGAATATGTGTTGGTTCATTAACTAATTGCACAAGGTGATTGTGCGCGGCGAACAACTCTGCAAATTGGCCCTCTGAGGTTGTGTGGCTCGAATGGCGAAGCCAAGATGTGTTATGAACATTGAAATCACCAGCAACAACAATTTCACTGCTCGGACAACTGTCAAGAATCTTCGATATGGAAACGGACAGAGTATCGAAGCCATGTATGGTAGCATCTCTTTCCGCGTTTGGACTTCTATACAGAAATCCGAAATGTAAAAAGTGTGTACCGACTTTAAATTTAACCCAAAGACAGCTAAATTCTGCTTGAGACATGCCTAATGGTTGCTGGCATTGGTACACAACTTCATTACGTACATATATTGCAAGGCCCCTATGAAGAATAAAAAGCGACAGGAGGTGATACCCGGGCAAATGAAAATCGTGTGGATCAACATCCTCATGTACCTGGGTTTCACTTAAGGCGAAAACATCCGGCCGATGGAGACAAACGTGAGCATATACAGAAAAGAAATTTGCTCTTAACCCACGTATGTTACAGAAGTCGATTCTAAACTTACCCACTATCACAAGATGAGAGAAAAAAACCGAAATCCAAACTCTAGATTAGCGAATACGATGCAATGACAACAACTGCAGTGACCATTCACTAGTCAGTGTTATGCCTTCACTAGCGAATGATCCAGCCGCTATCAGTACACCGCACCAATAAAATAGAGTTTTATTTTATTTTATTTATGGGAAGAGGAATGGGAGGCGCATAACACTGCAGAAACACAGGTCATAAAAGCCCTGGTCAGGTCCACTTCCATTTTCCCATAGTGGCTCATAGTGCCAACACTGGTATGGGTGTCGTCATGGCTGTCGTATGTAATGTACAGATTATTTTGTTGTTATGTTGTCTTTTTTCTTATTTGGGTTATTGTTTATGTAGTTTGTTATTGTAATGATTTGTATTTTATTTTTTTTTGTAAGTTTAAGGTATTTATTGTTTTAATTTTCGGTTGATATGCCCTTATTTAAAATTTTTATTTATTTGATCTCCTCTTGGTTTTCCCTTTTTTTTATTTTTTATTTTTCTGTTGATTGGTATTTTTTTATTATCTTTAAATTTCTGTTTGTATTTTTGCCTATATGCTTTGACTTTTTAATTTAATTTTAATTTTCTTAAATAACTAAAACACATGCCGGACTCACAGACATAAAGACGAAATACGTGGTAACGGCACGAGAGACTATATGATATGAACCTTATTTAAGCAATAAAATATATTTTATTTATTTCAAATTAGCTTTATGAAAATATTACTAACATTTTTATTTCAAATCCCTTCTGTTTTGAAACTGACATATTTTTGGAGAAAAAGCTAATTTCAAATGCATTGACAATATGTATTTACTTTTTCTCCGTAATGGAGAAATTTTTTTTAATATATTTTACATTTTCTTATTTCTATCATCATTACGATTACAATTAGTTACAATTTATTTTTATATTGAAAAAATTTTGGGCTCTAACTTAAAAACAAAGCATTGCAGCAAAAAACATTATATGCAGATGAATCTGATGTAGTTTAGGAGAAAAGATAGAAGAAAAACCTCGTTTGAAAAGCTTAAGAATCATTGAAATTGGTAACATCATCTCTGAAGTTGTAAAAAGAATCAATTGTGCATATCAAAACTTGAAGATCTGTTTCAGTCTTCCAATCTCTTCGTAAGTTTACTTATCACAGCTTTAAATATTTCTGTTTAGGTTATAAATTATCTCAAGGTTCTTATTTTGAATGGTTTGAAGTTTCTTCACGTGCGTTTTTGCACACTTGGTAGACCATACTTGGCATACATTCGTCATTATAGGTCTAATGCATGATTTGTATAGCTGATTTTCGATTAAGTAAGGGGTAGAGAGCTCTATCACATCTTACTGCCTTGTTGCACAAGTGTACAGTATGTTCTTTGAATGTTAGTTTACTATCCAATAATTATAACGAGATACTTTATGGAGGCTTGGATGGGGATAGTTGAACCCTGTAATGTAAGTGAATAGTTGGAAATATTCTTGACGACTAGTTGATTGGGAATAAGAAAGCTTGTGTTTTCCCTTCATTAATTTTGATTTTCCATTTAATGAAATATTTTGGACTTTACCCATAGATATAATAGCAGTATCATCGGCGTACAACGCGAGTGAGTCTCTTTTAAGTAGTTTAAAATCAGACGTTTTATTGAGTATAATAACGGTGATAAGACTGACACTTGGGTTACGACAGCAACAATTCTTTTTGTACACGACTAATGATTTTATATGATTTTTTAATGATTTTATGATACTATAACGAATGTTCTGTTTGAGAGAAAACTGTAGATTATTTTTTGGAGATAAGTAGGATAACCAAAATTATTTAATTTGAAGACAAGCTCTTTATGCCAGATCGAATCGAATGGCTTTTCTATGTCTGTGAAAACACTTCCTGTAATTTTCCGTTGGTGTTTGTTGCTGGTGATTAAGTTTACTATTCTCTTGAGCTGGTGAATAGTAGAGTGTTTTCTCCGAAAAACCAAATTGTTCATCTCTTACTATACTATTATTTTCCGTAAATTCAAGCATTCTGTTAAGAACTATTATTTCAAAAACTTTATCTAAACAGGTAAGCATGCTGATAGAGCGATAGCTATTAGCAGATTTCGGGTATTTTCCCTGCTTCAGAATGTTTATCACTTTGGTATGTTTAAACTGCTTAGGAAAATATTAATTTTTAAGACACCAGTTGAATACTTTAGTAAATACAGTAAAGAATGATTCCGGAATTTTTTTTCCAAAATAATTGGTTTGATAACATCGATTCCTAGGTTAGCAGGTTGCTGGTAAAAGGAAAAGAGAGTCCAGCCCACAAATATTTTGATCCCTCTGTGACACCTGTATATGAAAGGAAGTGTATATAGGTAAGAGGTGAGGAAGAAGTGGAGGATAGTCGGAGTTTAGGTAAGAAGGATAGCATGAAGGTGGGATACATAATACAGAGGAGTCAGCTGCCGAGCTCCTGCTTCTAATAAACAGACTCAGGTATCTCAGTTCTATCTCTGATATCTCCGAAATGTCTCTAAAACGTGTTTTAACCTCCTCCTCGTGATTTACCCTGGAGCAGTAGTCGTACTGGGGGAGACCCATGTGCCTGGCATGGTTCCCAAAGGTGCAGTGACCAGTAAGTGTGGCCACCATACTGCGTAGATGACCTTTTGCGAAATTCCAAAGATCCTTCGTCCTCTTAGAGCCCAGGCGGGGCCATAAGACTTTTAGATTCTCTGAACCACCTGTCCTGAGCCAATTCGAATAGTGCTGTATCAAAGCGTCTCCAGCAGGATGAGAGTGGAATCCCACTTATTTGGCCAATGTCGGCCTCCTGATGTGTGATTCCTCTCCTAACTAGTTCATCCGCCTTAATGTTGCCTATGATGGTCCCATGCCCTCTCACCCAGTTTACGGTGATGCGTGAATGTTCCGCAAGTCCGTCAAGGGATTTGCGGCTTTCTTGGATAAGTTGGGATGTGCTATACACTTCCGTAAGAGACCTTATTGCAGCTTGACTGTCGGTAATAAATTGGATATCCCGGTTCGATATCCGATAAAACCCTAGCCACAACGCTGCGCTTTTGATGGCAGATATTTCCGCCTGTAATATTCTACATTCATCCGGGCGTCTGAAGGACATCTCGATTCCAAAGTCTGGAATAAAGACAACCCCACCAACCCTCCCTGCCCGTTTAGAGCCGTCCGTAAAGATCTGTTCGGATCCGTGCAATGGGGAGAGCCCTTCTGCCATAGAAAACCTAAATTTCCTACTGAAGTAGGGTAGCGGAGTGCAGTAGTCGATAAGATGCGGTAGATTACCTATCGTGACCCCATGGTCTATGGGTCCATGCGCCTATTGTATTCAGTCCTACTGCGGTGCGTACAGCCAGCTTCCTAGCAGTTAGGTCCGCCGGAAACCAGCACAGCATGGTTTCCGGCGCCCTTGCTGGCGTCGTTCTAAGAGCACCTGTTATCATAAGTGCCATTCTGCGGAGAACCCTCTCCATGTGGGATCGGTTTCTCGAAAAATTAGCAAAAAACTAATTTTCTTATTAGATATATTGTGTGGAAGCTTCAGAAAAAGCTGTTTCTCCTGTGGTGTGTCTGAAGTTGTGAGATGGGCGCTGTTTAGAAGTCACTTTTGCGAAATATAATAATAACATTTGTATATAACCGGGCCATTGTACAGATGGGATAATCGTGATCTTCACCACACCTTAAGCAAGCTGTTTTTCTATGACAGTGTGCTGAACCGTGTCCGTATATGGTACACTTAGAGCACTGAGTAGGGCCGCTTTTAGTACGAAGTCTAAAAATAAAAAAATAGCCGTTATTTTCAAATTTCGTGAGTTACGTATGTTCGATTATCGCATTTTTTTCTGTTATGTTGGTACACATGTCTGTTATATATGTTGGTAATATCAGCCATTTTGGATTGTCAGTTTGTTTTTGACAGATAAAAAGGTTATGCTAAGAACACAACTGCGACGAACGACGAATTTTTGGTCGCGAATATTCGTCGCCAAAAATAAAACACATTGGTGTATATGAAAATGCACACAATCGTGGTGTTGGTCGAAATTCGTCATAATCAGCGAAAGTTGAAATAGATTTATTTCTAATTGTTTCGTCAGCGAACGACGAACAAAACAGTATCAGGTGGCCAGGTTTCATATACTCAATCTGGTTTTTTGTGAAAAAACATAATTCACTACTGTATTGCTGCATGTACCACGAAAATTTTCAGTGCATACTAAAAATGCATTCACTAATTCACTCATTCGGAGGACTTTTTATCAATTTTGAATACTTTATATAATATAGTATTCCTTGCTATTTCCTATTTTTTCATATGGTCACCCTATCAGCTGATAAATGAAGAGAATAATTTATTTACAGAAAAAAAATTTTCAGAAAATAATTACAAAAAGGAACTTGTTCTGGAAAAAATGGACACCACCGGGTTACTTATTGAATGTCTAAACAATCTGACATCAGAGGATTACAAAGATTAAAAAAAACTAACACTTTTTTGTTCATTATTTTAATTTATTCGTCGTTATTGTGTTTCATACGACGAATTTGTACAGCGAATTTTGACCAACGAATTCGTCGTACGAAACGAAATTCGTTGTTCGTCCCAGTTATGTTCCTACCATTAGTCGTGTTATGGTGTGCTCTTCGATTTTTTACTATTCGAAAAAATGGATCAAAGAAACTGTATTAAGTTTTGTGTAAATAATGAAATTAAATGCGCAAGGGCATTTGAAATGTTGAATGTGACGTTTGGCGAGTCTACTATGAGCAGAACACTAGTTCAATTGTTGTATAACCGGCTTAAGGAAGGCCGAGAAGATGTCAGTGACGATGGTCGCCCGAGCACGTCAACAACCGATGAAAACATTGAAGCAGTGAAGAAAATGATTTTGGATAATCGTCGAATCACTATCAGAGAGGTTGCTGATGATGTTGGCATATCGTTCGGCTCATGCCAAGCAATTTTTACGGATGTTTTAGGCATGAAACGTGCGGCAGCGAAGATTGTTCCAAAACTGCTAAATTTTGAGCAAAAACAACGTCGCATGGACATCGCTCAGGATCTGTTGAACATCGTCAACGACGATCCAGATTTCCTCAAAAAGGTCGTACATAACTGGTGACGAATCATGGGTGTATGGCAACGACATTGAAACCAAAGCCCAATAATCCCAATGGAAGCGTCCAGAAGAGCCAAGACCGAAAAAACACGTCAAGTTCGGTCAAATGTGAAGGTTTTGCTCACTGTTTTCTTCGACTGCAATGACGTGGTGCATCATGAATTCTTTTCACAAGGTCGTACGGTCAATAAGGAATACTACCTTGAAGTTATGCGCCGTTTGCGCGAAGCAATTCGTCAAAAACGCACAGAATTGTAGAAAATACAATCATGGATTTTGAACAATGATAACGCACCAGCTCACACATCGATGCTTGTGGGTGACTTTTTGGCCAAAAACAAAGCCGTTATCATGCCTCAACCACCGTGTTCACCGGACTTGGCCCCCGCTGACTTTTTCCTTTTCCCAAAACTGAAGACACCGATGAAAGGAATGCGTTTTCATACGATTGAGGAGATACCAAAAAGCGCGTTTCAGAAGTGTTTCGAGGATTGGAAAAAACGCTGTCATAAGTGTATTAGATCTGAGGGGGATTACTTTCAAGGGGACAAGATAGTTATTGATGAATAAATAAATACTTTTTGAAAAAATTTAAAATAACGGATATATTTTGATCAGATATATATATATATACATATATATATATGTATATATATATATATATATGTATATATATATATATATATATATATATATATATATATCCTCACCTTCCTGCAAAAGCTGAAAAATTTAATAACGCGTAAGTAATTCATTCCTTTTAATATTTACATTATATGTATATGACCATAAATATAATACATACTCGTATTTCTGCACTAATTTACATTATTTTTGCAAATAATATTTTATGACACCGCCCATAAAAGGCGGCAGGGAAAAAATTGTATTTTTCGATCTCCATGTCCATGTCCATGTTTAGCATTCTGAACTTTGTCCGACGTTAACAGTTCCCTTTTCTAAACAAAAGTACGAGAAAACTTAAAACAAAATATAATTTTTCAGAGTTAGGATTAGTTCTTCTAAGGTGAAGTTTTTTCTTCTTGGTCCGATTTTTTTTATTTTTCAGCTTAATTAGTCTATAACCATAATACATATTTCTGCCAAGTTTCATAACTGTAGCGGAACCCAATAACATTTTAGAAGGAATATAAACAAACAAAAATATTAATGTCTGGCTAGATTGGCAAAATACCCCTATATGCATCGCCTAGGACAGATAGAGATTGGAAGCTGTTTTTTTCGAATTTCTTACGCTTTTGACTCATTTTGGAATATCAAAAGCAAGTAGAATTTATAAAATCATAAAATTATGTGTATATAAAAAAACTTATTACTGCTGTTAAGAAAACGTCTTATTGCTTTGAATTATACAATACGACTGGTATGGAGCAAGTGCTATATCTCGTAATAAAAGATATGGAATTATTAGGCGTGACTGAACATAAAAAAGTGTGGTTGACCCTAAAGACTGCTAAAAAAAAAGCAATTATTTTAATTTTCAAACTTTTATAACTTTTGAATGAATCAACCGATTCCCACGTGATTAGCAGCGATTAGTGTAGTTTTTCGAATCCTATAAAAGAATCGAGAAAGCCAATTGATCAGATATAATTTCGGAGTTCTTTAAAAAAATTTTGTTTTGAATGTCAAGAGCTGACGAGTTTTTGAAATCGACCGGCAAAGCCGTTTAAAAGAAACTTATTTGAGGAACAATTTTTCCTTCGTTTTTTTTGAGATTTCTCAAAATCTACCAGTATGAATCGGTTCCACTTTACATGAAATTTGAATTTGATAGAACTCTTTGAAAAGCTACTAGGTTTGCTCGATTGATATACGGATGCCCTGCCAGGAGTAATCAGGAGAGCTTTCTACGATCTCAAAACGTCAAGATTTGGTGAAAATTCGATATTTTCAAAACCAGAAACTGAATTAATACTTTAAATTTTCGGTGCGGGAAGTTAAAAATGCATTAGGGCATTGTACATGTGAGTAAAGCGAAAATGTTTCGTGAAATGCCGTAGAAAGTCCTTATTTTGTTTATTAATTGGTGCCTCTTTCTATATATTTGTATGTTTGCATCGTTGAATTAAACTTTTATATCAATCAAATGTCTTCTGTGAATCATCATATGTATATTAAAAATATGTATGTGTGTGCATATTTATTTACGGTGCAAAAACTATTTTACGTGTTTTGTGATTAATTCTCATAGAAAAAACGTAAAATAAAATTAGTCCTGCTTTGCTTATTGCTTGCAACTAGTATCTGACGGGTAATATTTTGCTTACTTAAAGAAGACTAGTCCATTTTTTAAGATTTGATAGGTATTTATACACAGGTATTCCACGTATGTGGAAAAACAGGTTCATACTCATGCATATATTTCCCAATGTTACTAGATTGTTAAATTTGAAAAGTAAATGATTAAATGCGCGTAAATTTAAAATACGTATGTGTTTCGCTTAGCTCGACGAAAGGAAAATAAATATACAAGATCGAAAAGTTGCAATTTTTGTTTTTTTTTTAAACTCAGATCAGCACTCACGGGATGAACGCTACATATCCAGTGCATTGCGCCGGAACTAGAAATAAGAGGATAGTATTAAGGGGACAGATGAAGAAACATAAGAAGATAGAGAATTTTTTGTAGCTATTTGAACCTTTTACTTCGCCGGCTAATTTTTTGCTACAGGGCCGACGAAGGCGGGTGCTGTTCTTCTGCTCTTCAGTACATGGTAGTGTTAGCCGCTGCCAATTATGTCAAGTGACTAGTGCTACGCCTTCATCACTGAAACAGGATGACCACAACTAACACAACCATGCACTAATGCACGATATTTATAACTGAGCGCGGAGTCGAACTCAGGAAATTAATGAAATTATATCATTAAAATCAATTGTTATGTCCTTAAAGCTGCTGTGAATTTTATTATTATTATTAGCATCCCATTAACTTTATGTACAAGCTTTAGTTAACAAAATGCTTAATATATTTTCTTTACAGGCTTGACGAGACCAGCTATTTATCCTTTTCCTTCTGGTCAATATCCATATCCAATGTTAAGTCCGGACATGTCGCAAGTGGCATCGTGGTAAGTCGTCTATGATTTTCTCAAATCGTTTAAATATCTATTATAATCATGATTGCTAAAACAATTTGACTTCTTGTGTTTTTTTTATAATTTTATTTTATTTGTAGGCATACGCCTTCTGTGTATTCAGCAGCATCTAGTTTTAGAAGTCCTTATCCTACCTCCTTACCCATTAATACCACATTATCCAGGTAAATATAAAATTTAATACAGAATAATCATTTATTTGGAAGCTATACATATTTTAGAAAAATATAATTAAAAACAGACATTTCAACCAAATACTTTTACGTTTTAAGCAAGTAGGCATCTAATAAAGCAAGAAACTATTAAAAGAAGCATCTTCGAAACAGAACGCTTTTTAAACAAGTACTTTTTGAAAACATTCTTAAAACTAAAATATATTCATGGAAGGACAGCATTTTTTAATAAAAAACACATGAGAAGGTACCTTTCAAAAAATTTAACCGCTCTAAAATAAACTAGTTTTCAAAAATATTTTCAGAAAAAGTTCCCACAACACAACAATGTATTTTCTAAAAGTGTGGTTGCTTTGTAGGAATTTTTACTTGTAGACTTGTAACTAGTAGTTTTGAGAAACGGGGCCCAACTCCGATTTTAAATACTTTTAGCAAATATTTTCAAAAAATATGTACACAGTATAAAACGACTTTTACCAGAAAGCATTTATTGGAAAAATTACTTTTTTAAATAGACTCCTTTTTGATAAAAGTACCCTAAAAACAGTAACTTTTTCGGCATGTTCTAAGAGCAGAGTAAGAGAACCCGCAGGCGAAGTAAAAGGTTAAAAATAGGACAAAAAAAAGGAGAAAATATGTCTCTTTTTTCTCATCTGTCTTCTCAATACAATCCCCCCATTTCTGGTTCCGGTGCAATGCAGTGCATTTCTAGGGGCGTCCCCTAATTTTATAAAACATATCCTGAAAATGTTTCTCTTAAAAAAGTATATTCTAAAGAAAACATCTTTTAAAAAGGTAACTTCGCAAAGTCATATCTTAAAAAAGCACTTTCAAAAATTACTTATTAAAAAAGTAAATTTAAAAAAGTATGTATTTGAAAAGTGTCTCTATAAATTCCTTAAAAAGTGCATATCTATAAAAGAGGGTATTTCAAACCGAAAAGTTTCTTTCTAATACCCACCTTCTAGGAATACGACGGAGTTATGAAAGATTTACAAAATATAATCAAATAGTTTTTGGTGAAATTCTTAAGCCCCATTTCGTTAAAAATATTTCATTTTTATGAACTGCTTATTCGACATATTTTGTAAATGAGATATAAGACTGAAATATTTTTCATGAATTACGCCTTAAGTAGGCAAACTCTTTAAGATTTCAAAATCTTTCTAAATCCAATTTGTATCGAGTAGCTCTTAATGGAAGAAGTTTACTCCTTGCATGTATGGAGTACTAACTAATATGTATATGTAAAAGGGGTGTTTAACTGCCTTTTACTCTGTTTAATATTTAGAAGAAGTTTCTATGTTGTTGATTGAAGTTGTCGATTTTACATATTTATAGTTGACTATTATTTGAATTAGCAAAAATCCAAATTTAGTAAATCTTTACATATACAGAATAGCCCTACGTTTAACCATTTGGACTGGCGGTTGATTTTTGAAAAACTCATTTACACACTTAATAACACAAAAAAGTAAATAGACCTGACACCGTTTGATCTGGTCCTAAATTGACCTGCTAAATCCAAATATGTTATTGCTCTTGAAGTTGTACGTTCCACTCACGAGTAGATTTGGATGCTTAGTACGAACTTAGATTTTAAGTTTTTCTATTTATTATGTGATTTTGACAGTTTGTTGGTATTTTCTCGCGAAATCTACTTCCGATGGCCATATAATTCTTTTTCACTTTTGATAAACTTTTTATTTATCTCAAAAGTTGTAGAAATTTGTGTTAAGTTGGGAAATTATCTAAAATGTTTTGGTTTATTGTTATTTTTTCATAATGTTTGCCAAATTTATATCGTATTTTAACTACAAACAACTGTTTAAGAATCACAAGCTTAAACTGTAATTAAATACCGTATAAATTGGAATGAAAATTAACTAATTTTTATGTATATATGAAATGTATTTATTTCTCTGAGGACGATAATAATATAACAGCTTACGTTACTGTAAAATGAAATTAATTTGTTGGTATTTCTTTTTAAATTATTTAGTGAGTTTCCATTCCGGTTTTCGCCCAGCCTTCTGCCTTCAGTACACACCTCACCGCATCATGTGCTTAATTCACATCCTGCTATTGTGACATCTGGTCCAAAACAAGATTGTGGTCAGGATACCTCAGCAAATCATCGGTATTCAAGGTAAGTGCTTTGTTTTTGTTTTATTTGGACTTCATTACCCAACAATTTCATAGGAGGAGGAAATTTTTAAACTGAAGTAGATAATTTTTGTTTTTGGGAATTTTTGAAATATCTAACCGATTCTTGGTTAATCGACTTATACATATGCCAGCTTGTATATTCTATTAAAATGTTAAAAAACACGACCTATTCTTCTTAACAAAATTTAAATCTTGAATATACATATTTCTTTTCTTTGGAACGCACTTGGTGTTTTTATTTAAAATTAATATCTTAAGTATGGTATTGTTTGGTGTATGCGTGTGTATGTTTTTTAATAAATCCGCCATATTTATTTTACTTGCATTCACCTAAGGAGAAGCTTTGCTATTGGCCTTCTGTAAATATATGGAGATCTCTTTTACTCAGCCATTTTCTCTTTCTATCCTGACAAAAAGTTCCTTTTAATATATCACCCTCAAGTTACACTGCAGAAAGACACAATAACAACAACACATAAAAGAATGAGCATGAATGTGAATGAAAACACGCATACACCCTTTATTGTTGGTTTGTGTTATTGGGATATTGTTAGCCTATGGATTTTTACTTTTATTTTTGCATAGAAGGTAACACTTCAAAGAGAAAAAGTCCTGTCTGCATGCATTCGTCTACTACTCCCAGTTTTAAAGTTTTAACCACAGATGGCACTTCGTACCTTTTAAGGTTCATATCCAGGATGCATATATTTCGCTCTTTTCCCTTACAACATCTGTTAATAAGTTCTTGCGACAGCTTTAGAAAAATCGAGTTTCTCCCATTTGAGATTTTCGACTTGTAGAATTTTAGGTTTACCTCAGTGTTGCCATGTATTTTGTTTGAAAACTTCTCAAAATGAGGATTAAAAATGTTGATTGTGTAGACGCGATAAACGTATTAATTTTAATATAACAACGCCTTGTTGAAAAACACCCTTGACCAACAATTAAAGCAAAAATTTTCAATGCGAATAAAATGTTATTATCTCTTGGAATTCAAAACGAGTAGCAATATTTTCAACGAAGTTTTTAAATTTGTAGCGTACATTATTTTGTTCAAATATTTAAAATAGATCTAATTACTATTATTGGTTTTGTATACCTCATTTCTGTGTTTTAATTAAATACATAAAATTAAAAATATATGTGAAGCTAACTTTTAATTGAACGTTAAAAACAAAATAATAGAATTAAAATTTTGATTTTATTAAAGAATTATATATGGATAAACCCAAGTAAAACTGAAAACATGCGCCTGATATACTGAGAGATTTTAATTTGCTCAGCATAACTTTATTAGCTCTTCCTGAAAATATGCCATGGCATTTATGTGTTTACAAATATTATGGCACGGAATCAGTAAACTTAGTAAATACTTAAACCAAACGCTGCAGTATATTATTGGTTTTGATTTCACACATTTACATAAATACCCCAGTGGCCATGTGAACTTGTACATGTTGATGGCAAGAATATTCATTACCCGGCAGTAAATAAACGTTTAACAAACAATTCGGTCACTTCAGCTAAAGATGGTTTGTTTTTAAGGAGAACCATGTGATTTTGCTTGTTTTATCTCTATTGCCGTACCGTAAAAAAATAATATAAATTTAACCAGCACTTTTATAGCCATCAAGCAGCAGTGTTGCCAAAATAGATCAAAATTACATCTGTAATGAAACATTAATGTAGTTTTCTTTTCTGTAAAAGAGCGCAACATTATTTCATAATAATGAATTTATTAGAAAATAAACTGCCAACCCTTACGAATATTAATTTGTGTCTTTAAACTGCGCCTAACTGCAAATTTTAAGAAATAAAGTGAAATAATGTTACATGTTTTAACGAAAAGAAAACACCATAAATAAATAAAAACATTAAAAATAATTCACTTTTTGTTATGCAATAATTTTACAGTAATTAAAAACAGAAATTAACATAATTATTGCCGATCAATATTGTTATTTTAAATCTCTAAGTGGGGTTCAAAATTATTATTAATATTTTTGTATATATTCTTTAGTAAATAAGACTATAACTGGTTAAACTGAGTAGGTTTTGGGTTAACAATTTCTATGATATTATATATATCATCACTGAAACCACATCTTTATTTTATTTGTACAATTTTCAAGTAGAGAATTAGAGAATACCCTGCAAAAATAGTTGGGCTACATAGTCTAAAGGTATATGCTTGGGACTACTCCTGTGTATACCAACAACACTAATTATGTTTTAAATTAAACTTCAGCTATGTTAATTAATGTCAATTGAAAGAAAATAGGTATAATTTTTATGCTCTTGTTGGTGTTTTTAATGTTAATTTTTGAATTAAAAATATTAATAATTCTTAATACAATTTTATTAAAATAATTATTGTATGAAAAAACAGGTAAAGAAAAAAACTATGAATGGTATTTTACATTAAACATTCCAAGGTTGGAAGTTAGAATCTAGGTGTAGGAAAACACAAATAGAAGTTAAAAATTTTGAACCGAAATAGCAACGGTTTCAGAAGTTTACTTTAGACTTCTTTCAATATAATATATGTAATGGTATAAAGTCGTTTCAAAACTAGCCCCTTTATGTTCTTCATGGAGCAGCTCTCGACATTCCTCTGTGGGTACTCTATAGTGTCCTGAAGTAGAGTAGCTTCTAAACTAGGCGCTGTGGGTAGACCGTAGAGTACCCTGATGGCGTAAATTCGCAGGGTCATGTGGTCCAAACCTAGGACATCGCAAAATTAATTGGAGTATGTTTTTTCATATATTTGGGTTACTTTATGAAGTAGCCGTACTTCAGTATGGAGCATGCATGTATGTACATATGTATTTATGAAGTACGCTCGTTTTCATTACAAATTAAGAATATATTTTTGTCTGCGCTATTAATTTATGTTTATCATCTTAAGGGCCATTATTACAACTTCATGTTAGTTAAAAGCAGGATTTTATCGGTCTTATAAAAAGTTGTCATTATTACAACGTGAATTTAAGCTAACCTGTTTTTAACTTATTGTTCTCTTTAAGTTTAGGTGAATTTATAATAATGGAAAACTTTTAAATGTCCTACAAAATCCTATTTTTAGGTAGCATGCAGTTGTACTAACGGCCCTAAATGTTGGACAACAAAAAATATTAACTACAATGAAATAACAATAGTGTTATAAAAAAATTTTTAAAGTACCCGTAAACTACACTTGAAGGCAATAAGTCACGCTTTACACATGCACATACTACACCTGTTTATGGTAATTACCCGTGATTCGCAAAACTGTCGAGCAGACTTTTGCGCTTAAACTGAATATTTACTACTTTGCAGTATGTTGAAAGCAAGTTTTTAAGGAAAGTATGTTTTGTTCACCTGCACCCTTTTTCATTCATTACGGTCAAGATCTCTGAATAGTCAGTAGTGCTAATAGTTGTGCAAACAGGGCATTTACAATCCATTATAGTACACATTTCCAGTAACAGAAGCTGGTGATAATTCGTTTGTTTTAAATACACGGAGAAACATTTTTTAACTCTTTCACTACTGCGACTACAACCTGTAACAGCCATACCTAAATACGGGCGGAAAGTGGAACGTTTTTTTCCGCTGAGCTTTAACGCTGAAATGCCATACCTAAACAAAAGCGGCAGCGTTATGTAAAAAAACAATAAAAACAGGGTTATCAAACAAACAAATTAAACAACCCTGATTATTTTAACAGCTGGACGGATGACATTTGTTATTGAAATTTTGTACAAATTACAAACGTGCATACATATGTATGTATATAATCTTATTGTAAATATTTTCTTAACACCATTTTCTAATACGAAGTGCACAAATTTATTCTTTTATTATTTATTTCACTTTTGCAAATCTTTGCTTTTTTTCTCTGGTTACAATTCTCTTCTTTTGCAACCAACTTCATTAGAAAACGCTCCGTCAAAATCGGATTTTCCAATAGCAAAGCGTTGCCGCCGCGTTATTTCGGTATGCTCCATACAAAATGTATGGACATGAGAACTTTTGACAGCTAAAAAACGCTTGCCGCCCGTATTTAGGGATGGCAGTAAGAAGTAGAAAAACGTGTGCTCAAGAATGATAAAATAAAGTTTACGCCAACAAGCTGAAATAAAAATACTTTTCTGCGCACGATGGAGCTCTGACGTCACTCAACATGTGTTCGGATTGGCTAATAAAATTCAGCTGGAGAACTTTTATGTTATTGTAAAAACAGGACAGCGGGACAAATTGCAATTTTTCAAATTAAATTTGTTTGATAATAAACAATTTTAAAAAATTATTTTATTTTCCACGTTTTTTTATTCGAAATTGTTAATTTATAGTTATTTTATATAAATATTGAACCCAATTGCTAATTATTTTCCTTTTCCCCATTCAAAACAAATTTGTTTTGCTTGCAATATATCAGCCATAACTTCCTTGGAGCTTCATCTCTTGGACAACTATAAAATGACACAGCTTTTTGAAAACAAAAAAATGTTGATAACAATATTAAATTTTAACACAATTATTTCTCACTTGTTTTTTTGCTGTTTATTTGTTTGCAATTGCAAACTGCACATTTCATGCTTGCTCTTTTTGTTCTCTTTTCTCTTTAATTTAGGTTTTTTGTTTACAGTTTATGAGCTTTAAAAATCAAGTTTTAATAAGTTTTTTACACTTTAAGCTATTTAATAATTTAAGCTATTTAATATATTTATTTTAAAATGTAACACAATTTATTATAAAATATAACACAAAACTTGTACTTTCATAAATCCGATTTAATTTCCTTGTTGGAAATCTCTCTGAGTAAATTGGAAATCTCTCTGAGTAAATTGTGGGAAGAGCTGCCAAATATAGCATAAAATATTAATTTTGTACGAGAAAGTATTAGTTCTGCATATGACAAACATTTGGCAATCTATTCGAGCGAACAAGTACGTCATCAAACGGTAAATCATGCGCAAGGCGTAATCTTTAATTTATCATTCTTGCGTGTGCTTATAAAT
This sequence comes from Linnaemya tessellans, assembly GCA_951800035.1. Classification (NCBI taxonomy): domain Eukaryota; kingdom Metazoa; phylum Arthropoda; class Insecta; order Diptera; family Tachinidae; genus Linnaemya; species Linnaemya tessellans. The sequence goes on from OX637537.1 coordinate 34,917,347, forward strand.
ATGTAAGAGAATGATTATTTTTACGGCAACAGGGCAGGTTGTTGTCCGCGCTGCATTTGTGTTGTATTCACATTAAACTTTACGATTTTTCCTCTTGTGCCAGATAATGAAAGAATCGAATGTTGCCAGTATAATAAAAATATGTATATGAAATACATAAATGTAAATTTGAAAATACTTTATTTTATTTGACAAATATAATTATAAGCCATAATTTTAAGCAAAGAAAATGATCTGCTTATATATATATATATATATATATATATATATATATATATATATATATATAAGTGTGTGTGTGTGTATTGTAATGTATCTATTATTATAAGATATACTGAACATAGAAATCATTCACTTTTGTAATTTAAGAAATCATGGCGCACTTTCAGTGCATATAATTAAAAGACAATAACAAAATATTCCAACAACTTTCAGGAATGTGAGAAATATTATAAATAAAACAAAACACAAGTGAATAGCAAGAAAATTATGTATGACTCATTAAAAATTTTAATAATCAAATTGATATAAATGCCACCTAATTTGTTAATAAAAAGGAGAACTTGCTTAGACTGAAAGACCTGAAGCTCTCATTATTCTGACCGAGCACCTTTATCAGTGCTTGAATGAATTGAAACTGCGGAGACTAGACGCAGCATTCAAAACTAATTGGTACAGTAGATAGATGTAATAATTAATAAAGGAATACGTAATAATGTAATCTTGCCCCTCCAGGCACGATTCGAAATGATCTACTGTAGTGGGCGCTCATTTCGCTCAGTTTACTGAAACGTTCAATTGAACTAGCTCATAGCTCAGTGACACAACTCTGGATAACTTTGCGTCTGATTTTTACAGAAGCATCGTTTTAAAGCAGAGGTGGGCACCGTCAATGCATTGGTAAATTGTGTATGTGTTGAGCTTGCGAGCTACCCACCAAACAAAAAGCCAAGGGCTTGAAAGATAATGGTGCATTATATATTTATACATAAGTATAAATGTTTTCTAAGTTAAAAAAAAAACGTTTATTACGAAAAATTATTAATTAAAAATATAACTTTTTCTAAGTAAACAGTCAAATGAAAAATATAAAAAAAAATAGGACAATAATTTGTTATGTTTTCCATTCAAGAAAAAAATAAATAAATAAAAGAATGGTTGCTTGCTGGAGCATAACACTGAATATTCGCAAAAAAAAGTACGCGGTTTGATGTATCAAACTTAATAAGCTTTGATATTTGTTGGCATGGAAGATTATTTTCATATGGGAAACATATTTAAAATATTTTTGATAAAATTTTACACAGACTAATTAATAAGTCTAAGTGTATTACTAAATTACGAGAATTAGTAAAGTCTGTTATTGGAGAAAAATTGTATAAAAGGCATTGTATGTTATCGAAAGCATTGTTTATGACAAAATATTTTTCGGATATCATCATGACTGAAATTGTTGCTAGGCAAATATTCTGGAATAAAATATAAAAAATTCGTAAGCATCCGCCTGATATTCATGCGTCGTACGACTAAATTAAAGAGGGTAAGCAGCCTTGCCAGAAGCTTTCCAAAGAAAATCATCATTTGGCGACAAAACAAAGTATATTTTGAAGAAAAAAATCATCACGTTATCTTCTACATTTTCAGTCGGATCTCCAAGAGTGATACATCGATGTTTTTGTCTCGAGGCAATGTTCAATAGTCATCGACCTCAAATATCCTCTTGTAGTATTTACCCAGCAGATCTCAGTTCCTACCATCCTAAGGATTAAAAAAATTAATTTAAAATCAAAATATTTTAATCAATCATATTTTGAAATGGTCCAAGTTTGCTATATTTTTTACGGCTCTTGAGCTTAGAAAAAATGCATGGTGGCTCAGTCAATTCAAGTTTGGTCCAATTGATCATGTTGAAATATGAGTCACTCTCGAAGTTTATGATATTATGAACTTGTGGACCGAACATTTGACGAACGCATACCGTTGCCTCACTTCGGGCTGATAAAATCTTAGCATAGACATCTGAACGCACTAGCGGATCTTGGTCTGTTATCATGGATAATAAAACATTATCGGGGTGGAAAAAGTACGCGTTATTTTCTATGGACGGACGAAGGACCAGTTGTACATCGTCTGGCAATTGACGAGTCAAGAAGCTGTAAATGTCGAAGATATGATAAATAGGCTACCCCTACGTTCGGCAAACAAAAATATATCTTTACTTTTTTTAATAGTTCTGTTGGAATTATTGAAAAGCTTCCTTAACAAAAGTTTAATGATATTTTGCGTGCTGTAATATTCTGATATTAGGGTTGCACATTTGGGTGGTAGGAACTAAGATCTGGTGGGAAAATACAAAAAAGGTATATATGAGACCAATGACTATTAGGGCACTGCTACACGTTCATTACATATTGAACGCGATCCAGTATCGCGATATTTATTGAACGTGTAGCACGCAGTATTGATGGATCGCGATCCATATCGCAGAATGGGCTAAAATATGAAATCCAGATCGTGGATCGCGTGATAAATATTGAACGTGTAGCATATTCATGATATTAGATCGCGATACGTTAACCCTTAATAGCATACTGGTCCCGCTAGGAACCAACCAGGTATTTGTTAAATTTTTCAGGTAAATAGAAATTGCGAAGAAAGTTGTAGAGTAAAATATGCTTAGAATTGCAAGTTTTATAACACTGATTTTTTCCGGTCAAAAGAAAAAATCTTAAGGGTTAATAAGAAGTGAAATAAAACAAATAAAATAAAAGACCCAGTGCAAAAAATTTAACAAATAAAAAGTAAAAACGTTTATTACAATACATTTGTGTAAAGTATGTTTTAAAAGGGTAATGGCAGAAGATAGCGAAAACGAATGGGTTCTGCCGGTTGAATCGGAATTAACGACCGAAAAAATTATTTTGAAAGACTTCATTTTTAATTTGGAGGCATTGCCGGATTTGTGGGACTCGTCCGATAAAGCTTTTTTTGTTTTTCTCGCAACGTTTTTTAAATAAATGATCCGCACAGCACAAAAATAACGTAAATACTGACGCGATAAATATTGAACATGTAACATACGCTCGTGATCCATCAATCCATTAAAATGGATCGCGATCCAAATATCACAATATATATTGAACGTGTAGCAAAGCCCTTAAAGCAAAACATTGGTCTCCTCAAGACAAAAATATCGACATATCACTCTTTGAGATCCGACTATAAATGTAGAAGATATAATGAAAAATGTATTTTGCCGACCCCTACTCTCGGCAAAAAAATATTGTTTCGTAATCACCTTGCAACAATGCTTATATTCGGTGGTGTACGGCGAACTTTTTTTTTCGAAACGCTCTTATGTACATTCATGTATATCGTCACATGTACATATCGCCACAGAAGTTGCAAAAAGCCCTATCAAACATTTTAAAAGTTTTACAGGAGAAGCATAAAACTTGTTTAAATGAAATTGTATTGACAACTAGTACAAAATTTTACAATACAGGTGAAAAAGGACCAAGAAATAAATATATGTACTATGTATTTATTGTAAAATTTTTTAAAACTTTTAATATGTTAGATAGGGTTTTTGCATTTTCTTTGATGATATGTCTTAAAAATGTTAATATACATATATGGTGTAAGCAATATAAATAAGTATATGCACGCATTGATGTAAAACTATTTAGGAAATATTATTACATTTTATTATTATAGTACTGAGAAGGTTTCATATTTGTAATTATATCTTGATCTAGTTTTAAATTATAGCAGGAGCATATTTTTAATGTCAAGTAATCTTTTGAATATAATATACCTTCAAGAGTGATGTTATCTAATCTATTTCGGTATTTTGTTTTATTTAAGTTGACTCTTGAGAATATTCGTTCAACATTTGCAGAAGAAATAGGAAGGCATATTAAGTTTTGGACAATATAGAGTCGGAAAAGCTGAAATATTGTCAGCACGAGTAATTTTAGACACTTTTGACCAAAATTCTTCACAACTAATATTATCTAGAGCTAAAAAATACTCATTAAAGTTGACAAGACGAAGTTCTCTAAACTCGTCATCTAAATTTTGAAAATCTTTCTCATTAATTAAGTTTGGAAAATTTTGTATTAAACCTGTCAAAGAAGTTACTTTTCTATTTAAAATTTTCAAAGGGTCAAGACATGAGAGCTCTTTTAACAAAATATCGTTGAAATCGAATCATTTCAGCTTTTGCTTACATAGCTCAATATAAAATGCGGTGCAATTCTCAAAATTCAAAATTCAAAATCTCAAAATTCATTTGCGGTAAGTTCGGAATTAGAAACTTTTTGTTGAACAAACACTGCCAGATAGACCTCTTCGTTTTGTAAAAAAAACCCTTATTATCAAAGCCAAGTTCATTATTTAAATTTATATTAACATATATGTATGTTGGTTTTATAAAATTATCTAAAATTTTAAGGTATAGACGTTGCATTTCTCTGTACACTCTTTCTATTTGCGAGGATGTGCTTTGGAATTTATTATTTACGTTGTTTACAAAGTGGAGAACATATTTTAAAAAACATAAATAGAGTTAATTTTTGTCATTTAATTCATTTTTTAGAGATTCAGTGCTATCTATGTGATCTATATTAGACGCAAACGCAAAATATATTTTAAGAGGTTCATACAATTCGATAACTCGTACCACAACAGCCTCTAATGATAGTCACCTAGTTTGTGAGGGTTTATATCAGTGATGTCAGCCTCATACACAATTGTGGAAGCAAAACTCACATGTACGCTTACGCTCTTTTATTTTGAGAGCGTAAAATATAATTGTTTACTGAAAAACACTCTCATACAGCGGGAAGTATCGCAAGTCCTGTTTTGAGGCCTCTAAACAGAAATAATATATTTATATAAATATATATATATACAATACATATAAGAGGTTTGAAATAAGTTGGATCCACTGTATGTAGGTACATCTTTTCGAAAATTTCTTAAAGTAGCTTTTAAATTAATTCATAAGTAAGACTTTTTGTAAAAATTTTTTCTCTTGTATATAAACTAACCAAATGTTCAGCTTAAAAATGGAGAAATATTTTAAAATTAAATATCTGAGCACTTGGCAATTTTCGAAACCCTTTTTTACAACTTATAAAATTAGAAGATATTATTGGTAAATAAAAGGATACTCTTAGAAAAGGCCACTAGTTAGGCCTCGCAACCGCACATTTCTCCCGCTGGGAATGTAAGAGATAAGAGTGATCTCACCAACACAATCACATTTGACATCACTGGTTTATATTCTAAAAGTGTTGAAACTTTTTGGAATTGTGAATTACGTTTTGGGCTATTCGCTATGTAATTATATACGTCTCGTAGTAAAGACTCTACTTTAGCAGGAAGCTTAAGACACGAACAAGAGGAGCAAAGGTCAATTGAGTGACAAAAAAATTTAGAATTTCGTTCTTAAATAATCTGGCAACAGAATGATTCTTCCCTGTCATATTTGGCGCACCATCTGCTGCGAATCCTATTAGATTTTGTTTGCCGGATATATTTTGTTTTCCAAAATAATCTGTTATTTGTTTAAATATTGTTAATGCATCACAACTGTCCACCTCAATTAACCAAAAAAATAAATAATGTATTATACAATTTATAGTTACCCGGATTACTAAACAAAGCGATATTTTGTTACCTATATCCATAGACTCATCTATGCATAACGAAAATTTTTGATGGCGTAGTGTATTGCAAACAAATTCAAAATGTGTCCGGCCTAAAACATTTTTAACCACGCATGTAGTTTTTGTTCTGCCACAAGAAAGATTTGGTGTTACCTTAGAGTCAGGAATGCAAGATTTTAAAAATAAAGTCAGATGGTCCATACATGAAAATGGTGGGTTGTGTTCTGCTATAAATGCAGTAAATTGTAGCTCTAAATTTTTTACGCTCCTCATTTCAGCAGTTTTGCCTTCAAATTGCTTTTGAATTATTGTTTGGCCATCACTAATACAATTCGCCCTTTTGATATGCTTTTGGGTTGATTCGTGTTTTAGTATATCTGCTCTACCTGCACTTACTTTAAGAATTGAATTACATATTGTGCAAAACATTTCGTCCTCGCCTGATGGATTTGTCTTTGTTGATAACCATCTATGATGGGTTTACTTTACGCCTTCCAAGATGGGTTTACTTTACGCCTTTTTGCTTGTGAAGTCTAAAATTAGGAATTTATTTACACAAGTTTATAATAGGCAGATTATTTTTATTTGATTTTCTTACCAACTCATCTGCAACTAAAATTTCGTCGTTTTCAGCTGCACGGTTATTATTGTTTCCTTCTAAATAAAGAATGAAAGTGATTAAATAGTATAGTACATATAACTATCTACTTATGTACATACATACATATACATATATGTAAGTATGCATGTTTGCAAAAATATTTTACCTTTTCGTACTAAATACTTGTACATTTTTGTTTTTTAATATATGAAACTTTATAAAAATTCGTTATTTTTCTTTTCACAAACAAAAGTTTTGACCAATCTTCTCAAAATAAATAACCGCTATTCAAAGATGTTTTTTAGTAATTTTTTATGCCTAAAATAATGAGGAACTTTTGTGTATAATAAACCCAGGGTACACATATAAAGTATATAAATAAAAGCAATAAACAACAAGCTGATACAAAACCTATTGTATTAAAAAACGACTGTTGACAAAACTGTAGGAAAATTGTGTATTTTGTACGTACATACTTAACATGAAATATCAAAATTGATGAGAATAAAAAATCATAATTTGAGAAAAAATCATCAAATCATATATTGGTCAAAAAATCATCAAAAATATGATAAAATCATCATTCTGGCAACGCTGAGGGTAAGAATACGTGTGAAACGCCCGTGTCTGTTTTAAAGGCAACATACGACGTGTATGTATTTTATAGTGCGAAATATGACATGCTAGATATAAAAAGCATGTCGTATATGGAAGGCCCAAACAAAGCAAAACTGCAAAAAGTGAATGTGTTTTATATTAATATATTGTCAACTAAGAAACATATATATATTTTACAATTGCATCGTCTTTGAGACCGGCTTGTTTATTGTGTTTGTTCTTTTGCGGCGTTGCTAATAATTGTTGAGTTGAGTTTGGTGTTTCTTGCCTCTAATTTCGAAACCTTGTATTAGATTAACTATTAAATAGCGAGACAGTAACCGTTATTTACTGTTAACTTTAATTGTGTGAAATTTTCTGCAAAAGAAAAATAATAATAATAATAATGACGCGCAAAATTTCTAAATAATTTTTGTTTTTAAGGAACACTCACTCACACATTTAACTTGCTTTGACAATTGTCATTAATAACTTTGACAGCTAGGGTGAATAAAAACTCACAGTTGTATGGATGCATATATGTTATTAAATGTGTTTTGGTATGCACTTAAAGCACCTGTGAAACCTTCAGGTTTGTTGACAATTTTGTATTACTAGCAACAGCGATTTTATTGACATGCGCATAATAAAATTGAGTGTTACTATTAGGAAATAAAATTAACTTAAGTAACAGTCAGGGCTGCCAAAAGTGCCGATTTTCCACTAAAAAAAATTCTAATGTGGATTTGTGTATTTTTTTTATCCAAACAGCTGACAACACGGTAATTCCGATCTCAAAAAAAAATTTTGTGTAATTATCAGAATAATGCTATTGAAAATATATTTTTCTTTCGCTCTCAACATTGACAACTCTTTTTTAAACAATTTAAATTAATCAAATAAAATTTATTAACCTCTGCTTATATGTACATAGTTTGCACATGTATTATCGGAATGGTCAATATTGAACACCAAGTACATATTTGAAATTGAATTTGCTAAAATCCAGGATTTATATGAGGAGACGAAAAGTCTGCTTAAAACAATATTGTGCAACTTTATAAATTAGGATATGTTGAGAAATAGTGAAATTCAATTGATAAAGGTGAGAGCCAAAAATAAACCTTTTGGAAATTAATCAAATTTATTTGGGGATTTACGTTAAAGATATAATTTTTACTATTATGAAATTTTTTATTTGACATATTATCACAATTCTATTATAAAAATGAAATTTATTTGTTGGGTGGTCAAGCAATGTCTATATGCATTTCATTGGTGCTTTACCAAATCATCAGTAGACTTTAACCACAGTTTTGAAAAGTTAAAAGCCTCTTATCTTATGCACATACTTCCGAAAACCAGCTTTAATATAAGCTATACTGCATTAAAAATTGTGCATTGTACAAATTTATATGTAACTGACTACAATATATCATGCAATTCCTTAAATTTTTATACATATACACATGCATATGAATATAATATATTGCACTCTAAATCATGAAACAAACCCAATTCAAAATTAAATATGTTTTTTAGAAAATAATTTATTATGACCATAAAAGTGTTTTAATGCAAACAACTTAGCTACGCTAGTTATAATTCATTAATATAATGCATTGAATAGGTGATATTTAACACAAGGTTGGCAAATAGTATCGCAAAAATACCATTACCGCTTCAAATCCCGTTAAAATGCAAAATACCGGTAACATTACCTCTACCGAAACCCGTTTTGGCTAAAAAATACCAACCAATATGAGAACTTCTTATATTCATTCTTTTTAAGTTATCTCGCTTTTGATTAGCACGAAATTCCCCAACCCAGACGATTACTATTCCAAATATTCTATTTTCTCTTTGGTTTTTCCAGAGCTATCGGAGTATCCTCGTTTTTGTTAAACATGAATGTAAATTCTTATCTTAATAATAAATTAATAAGTTCGAAAAATAAAAATTTACATTCATGTTTAATATATTAATTACATATATATATATATATATATATATATATATATATATAGGGCCCCCAATCTAACGTTTTTTTCAACTAGTGCTTATGTCGTGAATGGTAACACTTAGGTCATGTCTGATTTGACAGATAATTAGTTTTATCCTTCCGCTGAACGAATATGGTTGTGTATACGCTTGAACAACGCCGGTAAGTGGGCCTGCGATCGACTTACAGAAGACGCCGATTTGGCCAAAAAAATCATCTTTTCAGATGAAGCTCATTTTGATCTTGGCGGGTATGTAAACAAGCAAAATTGTCGCATTTGGGGCACAGAAAACCCGCACGCATACATTGAAAAGCCGACGCACCCAAAACGAGTCACAGTTTGGTGCGGATTTTGGTCCAGAGGAAAATAATTGGGCCATTTTTCTTCGAAAATGAGCAAGGAGTGGCCGTTACAGTCAATGGCGATCGTTACCGGGCAAAGCAGCCATTTGCATGAAATTATTTTCCATTATTAACCGGAAGGATTGTACTTTCAAAAAAAAAAAAGCAAATTTGAGAAAATTGAGAAAAAAAAAAGCAAATTTGAGAAAATATTCAGTAATTTTTTTATAGCATTTTAAAAAAAAGTTATTTGTCAGACCCTATATATATATATATATATATATATATATATATATATATATATATATATGGATATATACATATATATATACATATATATATATATATATATATATATATATATATATATATATATATATATATATACTCGTATATATTTATGTATTCATATATATTTATATATATTATATATCTGGGTGCCGTTGGCTGAAGTAGTAGAACACAAGGCTATGAAGAGGAGGGTCTTGAGTTCAACCCCGCGCTGGGTCATGAAATATTGTTTTGAGTTCTTTGTACATGCTTGTATTAGTTGTTGCCGGCCTGGTTCAGTGGTGAAGGCATAGCACTGGTCACTGAACATTATTGGGAGCGACCGACACTATAAATGTACTAAGAGCCGAGTAACAGCACCCTCATACGTCGGTCCTGTATCAAAACAGATACAAAATATTCTGTATCTTCTCATCTTTCCTCATCTGTCCCCTCGTTTTCAGTTCCGGCGCAATGCATTGCATATGAGTGCTGGTCCAAGATGAAAAAAAAAAAAAAATATATATATATATATATATATATATATATATATATATATATATATATATGTATATATACATATATAATATATATATATATATATATATGTATGTCTGTATGTAGATGTAGGTATATATGTATATAAACATACATACATATATACAAACATAAGTCTACGTGTAAATAATCTATACCTGGAATAAATGTTTATATATTGATGTTTACTAAAAACGTATCTATGTATTTAAAATCCCCCTTTTTGAAATAATTTAATAAAATGAGATTGGTTTTGGCAATTCACTCTGAATTAATAAGCTTCACAATAATATCGGTAACGGTATGTACCGGTAATACCGATACCGTTACCGATATTAAAAAAATAACTATACCAGTATCAATACCGATACCGTTATTCGTTTTGATTTCCAACCTTGGTTATTTTATATGTATATCAAATAAGTGGAATAAAATGTATTCAGAAGGGAACCTATATAAGTATGTTACTAAATGTTTGATTACCAAAATGATTTTTTGATTCGTTTTTATACCCGCTATAAAATTTTGCTATTTTCGTTACGTTTTTATATGTTTTATACAATGTTATACGAAATTTTCGAAAAATTTTAAACAAAATACGTGGAAAAAATACGAATTTTTGTATTGAAATAGGTGCCCCTTAGAAAAATCAGCTTTATGGTGCCAACCTTTTGGTAGATATCCTCTATTTTTGGTACTTTCTGAAAATATCAAACGGTAACACTACTTCATACTCCTTATGAGAAAGGACAATAAGACAAAGTGAGAGAACATTTGAAGCAACGAGAGAGAGAGAGAGAGGGAGTTCATCCACCAAAAACGACACATCTACCTAAAACATTAGAATTGAAGATGGATGAATTATTTTTATTTAATATGTTTCACTTTTCCTGTCTTAATTACACCTGCACTTGTTGTATTCTATTTTTAATGTGTATATGTTATTTGTGTGCGTTTGTGTGTGAGTCAATATGAATGCGTTTATATTAATGCATAAGCCTACGTGTGACTGAGTGCGAATAACTGTATATGGGTGTACAAACAAAGATTGCAATACATAAAAGAACGATTATTTATAGAAAACTCTTTGGGAAAGTGATAAAATTAATCTGTAGGTATTTCCTAAGCAGAATAAAATTAAATAAATTATTGAGTAGAATTAATAAGAAAATTAAACAATAATATTCCTAGTGTATTAGCCTTTAAGGCGTGGTATTAAAACAAAACAACATACAGTTTGCAATTTAAAATTATATTGAAAATAAAGAAAGGCAGAAATAGTGAAAAAATTAAAAAATCTTATATTCAGCACCAACGTACAAGACCTGTAGCAGAGAGTTTCATAGACAAGACGTCAGGACTAATAAGAAAATATAACTTTTGTTAAGTAATACAAGATTTGTTTGGTGATTTTAGTATGGTACTGCAAGTAAGCTGGCAAAACAATAAGTATTAGAAAAGAACTGTTTATTCAGATGACTACTGTCAATGCGGAACAAACTTTTGATGATGTTGACAACAAAGCCAATGCAAATGAATTGTATTTAAAAACCCTTGACAGATTAATGCCACCTCCTTGCTACGATTCTTTAGAGTTTGGAACGCCTCTACCGCCATTATCAACAGCAACAACAAGTGCAAATTTGTTAAGAGATCCGGCAGCAGCGGTTCTATCACCTCATAGCCAACAGGGTAATTTCTATAATATTCTTCATAATAATCCAAAAGCCAGCCATCTTCATTCCTATTTAAATTCCCAACAAAAGGTTAGTAACGATATTTCGAGTTATTATTTGGGTCATTCACAATACAAAAATCAAATATCGCATAACTTGACCACAACATCATCGGTCACAACATCTTGGCCCGTGGCAGCTACAAATTTGAACTCTATTTGTGCTACAACATGTCAAAATAATCAAAATCTATTTGGTGCCACCTCAAATGGCGACTCCTTTTCTAACATGGCAGTTGCTAAAACTGAGGACTCAGTTGTAGATGTTATGCCATCTAACTATAAAAAGGAGACAACAAAAGAAGAAAACATTACAGCTATTGAATCGCAAACAACTAAAACGGATGAAATAGTTATTGCAAAATACGAATATAACAATAAACCAGACGAAGACGAAGAAGAAACAATAACGGCAAACACATCATGTGATGATCCCAATTCAATAACCCTTCAAGATGCTAATAAATGTGAAGTTAATCGTACCAAAGGTCGCAGTTTATTACACAGATTGGCCTCCTTTGCAGCAGCTGCTAGTAACAGCACCAGCTTCACAAATTTTTCAACGCCAAATCGACAACTGGAAAAACTAGCTAAAAGATCTTATCGTTTCAGTCCGTCAAATTTGAAGCAGTCTTCACTTTTAATGGAGATTATCAAGCTCAGTGCTCTAACGGAAGAGCAACAGCAGCAGCATCATTATAATCAGCTGACTTGCAAGGAAACTACTAAAAGTTCTAACATTTCAACGGCTTACCATATGTTGGCCTCTCAGTTATTATACTCCCAATTACAGCAGCAAAAATCTCCACTTCTTATATTGGACTACACATCGAACAGCAGCACCAATAATGAAAATTTGGGCTGTGAAAATCGTGAACAAAAAATTAGTGGCAATGACGATGATAACGAAGTTGTTGTTGCAACACCACCGACAACTGCAAAAGAGAAGCTCGACATAAAAGCTGAGGAAAGTCTCTTAACTGATACATATCTAAAATTCCGCCCATCTTCTCCCGCCATTTCTCTAGACACCAATTCTACCGTTTATAATGAGGCGAAAATCTTTAATTTGTGGCATGAAAAATTTAGAGCATTAACTCAAGCCCACATATGTCTCGAACAATTTTTGGAAATAAATCAAGAAATGCAAAATTCCTTTGAGGCCTCCTCCTTGAAAAGAAAGCAACATCCCGGTAGTGAAATCTTTGACAACCTAAAAGATGAAAAAGGTTTCGTAGAGTCTTTAATTGCAAGATTGCATCATGTTTTTAGATATTGTGAAGACTCCAGGCAACTGTATTTACGAATTAATTCACAAGAAACACATGGTGATTCTATTCCCCTTTCATCTGCTTACAATCTCAAGTATTTATTAGAAGATGGATATGTACCCGACATTAAGCCACTTATCGATGGAAAAAAATCTGAACAACTCGAACAGGAGAACTTGGCCATTAAAAGTGAAAAGAATGACTCAAACGCCAACACTGAAAGTGAAACGAAAACCAAAGTTTTTAAAAATGTATGGCAGCCTTTCGCTAATGAAACGGAACAGGACATAACGAAAGAAGAAAAAGGAAAAGAAGCAGAAGATGGCGATGACGATGACGACGAATATTTTCCAGAACAAACGAAAATTAATTCACCTGTATGCTTTTGGCATCCCAAAAATCTGGGCTGGAATAGAAACGAAAAAGCCGTCACAGCAGTTGAAATTATTTTAGAATGTGCAGCTCTTAACAGAAATAATCAACAGAAACATACCACATCAACAGACAAAACAGCAACAGCGCCAGCAGCAAAAATGCCCAACATTCCTCTAAATTGTCAAAGTAAAGCGGAAACTACGAACAACTCTTCCGCAACTATAGCACCACCGATACTAAACTCTTGCAACTCACCATTTCCACAAGCAACTTCTTTATCATCATCTTCATCGAACACTTCGTTAAGCTCAAATAATCCAGAAGAAGCGCCAACCCTAAATATGCTTATGGCCGATTGTGGCACATCATCTTTTCTAACAGCTCTCAGCAATCGCGCTCTCATTAATTTGGCCTCTTCAACGTCAACTATTAACACCAATATACCACCGATAACAACTACTAGTCCCAGTTGCAGACGTAAAACAAAAAAACAAGAGATCATTACTCCACCCACCTCTCATGCCAATTTAAATACAACTCCCTCCTATGCTACAAATCCGCCCGTCACCAACAACCAAATCTATGGTACACACGTCTCAACGGCCGCCGCTGCTGTAGCAGCTTTACAAGAAAAAGCTTTAAGTGATATGTTTAAAGCACGATTTAGTGCTTTTACTGCTGCTGCTGTAATTAATGCTGCCACAGCCTCTGCAAATGCAGCAGCAACCGGTGCTACGCCCACTACTAATACTACAATCCCAATAACGAACTCTGCAATAAGCACCGAAGGACCATATGATCTCAGCATTGGCAGCAAATTTAAAAAGATGTAATTTTACATAAAAGCTTTAGCTCGTGAGAGAAATGGTTCAATTACTTACTACTCGAATGAGTCGATCAGTGCAAGAGTGCGCTCTTTATCACCTAAAGTCGAAAGAGTCACACTAAGGAATTAAGGTTTAGATCACTCTTGGACTCATCGCTTCCTTGAAAATACATATTCAGCAAAAAGGCCAGTTTTATTACAAGCGCTGAAAGTTTACAAATATGCACATATGTCTAGAAGGCATAAAATATAATCTATATATTATAAAGTAATCGAGCCATACCCGCGAAGAAAGCTTAAGCGAAATGTTTTTCGCAAATTGTTTGACGAAAATCGTAGAGATGTGCGCGTGAATAAAACTTCACGATCACTAAACTTAAATGTTTTTCACGCACGACCAGGTTTAAGGCGCTCACGATCACGAAAGTATTATTTTTAATCATGCACGATGCTAGCAATTTTGCAAAATCGCTCACCCTCACAGTAAAATTGTTCTCGAGTGTGAATGTATCTCTGTGGCACATAGTTATGTATGTATGTATGTGCGTACATATTTTCCTTAGTATTAAAAATTCAAAAAAAGAAAAAGCTTATGTTCTGTTTTGAGTGCGCGAATATTACACTTACTATCACGTACGGTCCAAAATTTTTGAATCACGCACACACACTCACGCGTGATTTTAATAATTTTTAATCACGATTTACTTGATTCACGCGTGATACGAAAACAATCGCGGCATTTGCACATCTCTAGAATCTCGATTATTTGCAATAATTTGGACCATTACCCAATATATCGCAGTCGAGTCAAGTCTCGTTATGAAAATATGGCAAAGATATTTCAGCTTAAATGCATTTCTCCTTTAAGTTTTAGTTTGCTTACATTTTTTTATAATTTAATCCAAAAATAATTAAAAAATATATTTCCTTTAAGATTTACATTTTGTCGCTTAAGCTTTTTTTGCGGTTAATGCAACATAGTCATATCTCAAAAAATTAAGTTTTTCAGTTATGTATGTAAACAACTGCATCTGTAAAAAATTTCAGTATTGTATCTTAAGTTGAGCCGAAGTTATAGCAAAATATATTTTGTGCAATCGTATCCGAAACGCGTACATTTTAAAAACTTTAATTGCATTTTTCCATGTATGATCTTTTTTTGAGATATGACCATGTGGTTGCATGTCTGTAGGTATGTAGATGTATTAATTATAATTAAGTTTGTAGGAAATCCCTAAGTAAGAGAGAGAGAGAGAGAGCAAACTATTTTGAACACCAGAAGCCAATTGTGACTAGCCGGCTAATAACATGCGTTTTATTCTTAAACTTTTTCTATAAAAATGTCCCCCTTGCAAAACTGCTGACAAGTGAGCAATCATTTTCGAGGGGTTGTTCTAAAGTTACACATGTACAGCAACAGGCAATATCTTCACTTTACCGTCTTTGTATGTAATTGCAAATATTTTTAAAAGAAGTCTTAATAAGTACAACATAATTTTATTTCCCCCAGCACTAAGACTGAAGAATGCAATGCGCTGTTTAGTATATGATAGCCGTCGATAGTTTTAGTGACCAAGGGTCAAATTGCGGCATTCGATATCGACCGAAAACTCCATTTAAATTGTATAGCAATTTCGATCGATATCGAGTGCGGTAATTTGGCCCCAGCACTAGTTTTCGTTAGTGAAACAGTCCGACAACAATTAACACAACACTCTACTAATGCATATCTTCAACTTCGTAATAGTTAACTACAAGATACAGTATTCGTTTATTACAGAATGAGCTGTTATCGATTGTAGTAAAGAATGGCCAATCGTTGAATATATCGGTATTTGCGAAAATCAAACACGCGCTTTACATATGTATGAGTGTAACTGTAAAAAAATAGTGTCATAATTCCAAAAGGGTGCTATTGGCTGAAGTAGTTAAAATGAGACTATGAAGCGGAGGATCTTGAGTTCGACTCCGTGCTCATTCATGAAAGTTGTGTCGAATTTTTGATCAGCATTATTATTGTATGATTCTGTTAGTTGTTGTCAGCCTGTTTCAGTGATGAAGGCATAACACTGGTCACAGAACATAAATGGCAGCGGCCCTGTCTCAAAAAATTAGGCGGCGAAGTAAAAGGTAGAAACGGCTACAAAAATTCCCTATCTTCTCATCTTTCTTCATCTGGCCTTTCAACACTATCTCCTCCTTTCTAGTTCCGGCGCAATGCACTGCATATGTATATAGAGGTCATCCCCTGAGTGCTGGTCCGAGTTGCAAAAAAAGCGATATCGGAGTTAATGATGCAGAATTGATCTTCATTTCGTTCTTGTGCAAAGAATTATAGAAATAAGTACCCCATGCATTAAGTTTTTCAGAGAAAAATTAAATATTATGTTACCATTGAGTTGTTAGTAAAATTAAAAACTTTAAAGCTGTTTTCGAAGAATCTGGTTTGAGTTATGACACAACTGGAATAAATGGCCGGTATGCAATACGTATACAAATATGTAGTGTTATAAAAATTACTAACTACTGAATTTTCTTAATATGAGAGATGTAAAATATTGATTTAAAAATATAAAATATTCACGGAATAATTCTAAAACTATATAATTTTGGTATTTGGTTATCTGACATCGTTATGCCTCGACCCAACGCACACGATGGCCTTAAAACCTTGATTTTTTATTTATCTCTGGTATTTATACTCGTACTAAGATTTTTAAGTAAATCATGGTTTTGGTTTCTGGCGGGGTTGATTTTCGAAAGCAGAAAAAACTCAAATATAATAACGAAAATGAATTGAAGGAGGGTTACAGAAACACCATAAAAACAGGAACTTTGATGTAGTTTCTATCTCTTACTATTATATACGGTTGACAATAAAAAACGTCATGTTTCAACGGAAAACATTTTTGTGAAGAAAATTGAAAATGTAATTGTTTTACTCACATAGTAAAGTCAAAGAAGCATGCAAATTTAAAAGTCTCTCTGTCTTTCTTTACCTTTTGAAAATACATATTTTGCATAACGAACAAATCGATATAACGAGGATTTAATCGATATAACGGGGAGAACGTTGTTAGTAATTGTGCATGTGTGCGACACTACGATGCGTTTTGTTGCTATAAATTTTTACGTTTATAGACACTTGAAACAAACAACAATTCCATTTGTTGTTGTAATGTTTTATTTATTGCGCTACCAATATTGTTGCACCACTCTATGGGGTAAACATTTTTGAATTTCGTGTCGCCGTAACTTTAAGAATTTTAGCCCGTTAGTCAGATTAATTGTTTGCTGATACAATTCTTTAATATATTTCTTTCTTTCTACTACTATATTAGGAATCTGGACAACAAAAATTCAACGAATTTACAGGGAAACGACAACTGCAAGGACAATTCATTAGAAAAAAAGAAACCACATATCAAAAAGCCTTTGAATGCCTTTATGCTATATATGAAGGAAATGCGTGCCAAAGTTGTGGCCGAGTGCACACTCAAGGAATCAGCTGCCATCAATCAAATTTTGGGTAGACGCGTAAGTTGAATGTACATGTTTATTTGTATAAACACATATGTATACATATATATATATATATATATATATATATATATATATATATATATATATATATATATATATATATATATGTATATACATTTATTTATTATTATAGAAATGCATATATATATATATATGTATATATACATATATATATATATATATATATATATATATACATATATATATATATATATATATATATATATATATATATGTATATATATAAATTTCCATAATTGCGTCTAAACGGGAAAACAAATTATTCACAAAATTACATGAAAGTGAAATTATTTAAATTAAATAATAAAGCAAAACCTTCTTTAACCAATTAAAATTGTTTAGTTTAATAAATTCATATTTGAACAAGTAAATAATCCATTCCCTAAAAATGTTTGTAACATTTCGAATTGGTCAAAAAAGCTGGTCTTTGTCTATATGACTTAATGACGCTTTCGGCTTGTTTGACAATATGATACATGATATTCATGAATTAAAATTTTACTTGAGATTTAAACAAAGACTTAAGCCTATGATATTACGAAATTTATTTATATTTTCCATAATAAAAAAGTATTAAGCTAAGAGCACACAATCGGCGCAATGTACCGATTTTCGTCAGCCAACTGAAATAAAGTTATAAGTAATAAATTTGCCTTATTTGTCAACTAATTGAAACATAAGGAAATAATTGCACCACACTGCACTGGCAATAAAGCCATTTAGACTTATTCCAGAATTAATTGAGAAATAATGAAATTTTGGTTTAGTACTTATGACTTTATTGCAGTGAGCCGACGAAAATCGGTACATTGCACCGATAGTGTGATCTTAGCTTTAGTGAAACACTATATACCTAATTAAGAGGACAGCATATTTAGCAATTATATAAAACACAATGGGTAAATATCTCATAATATTCAGCCTTATTATGGTTGTGGTACTCGTGACGAAATCAACAAAATAGAGAAATGCTTGCCATATGTTTCACATTGGAGTACTGTTATTTCGACCAGCAATACCACAACCGTAATGAGTGCCATTTGGATAGAAATTTTATCTGTTCATGTGGTTGTTTTACGCTCAAGCACTTAATTAAGAATAGAAGTAAAATATTAATTTGGATCATTGAAACACATCTTTTGTGCTATGAGTTCCAAACAAAAATATGAAACATGAATTATTCCTTAACCTTGAAGTGTGCCTCAAAATTTTGCTACGATTGAAGTAGTCCTTTTTTGGCTGGGTTATTTAAAAATTTCTCTAAACGGAAAATTTTATTTAAAGCACACAGAGCGTTACACGCCAACTAATCTCTTTAGCTGCAGCCAGAACTGGTGTCAACACTTCAGTAAATTCAAGAAGCGTACATTTGCAAATTTTTGGCCAATCAGCTATAGACAGTTGTAAAACATTAATTACTCGTATGTCCTTTGCCAACATAAAGTAAATAACTGTTGCATTTTCTTTAATATTAAAATTCTTGTTTATACATATGTCTAATATTGATCAGTGGTAAAAATTTAATTGTTCAGATAGACACTTTACATGATATGATCCTGCATTCATTTCAATTTGCTGTTCAGTATTTTAGAAGTTATACATGTATTCCCATTTGTTTGTATATATACCATGTTATACATAAAGCAACCCATTTTTCAGTTTAATTCATGCACAAGTTATGATTATTTCTCAAACTACTCCTAATCCCACGGAGATTGGACTCTATTAATGTTCTAGTTGTGCGTGTTTAAGAAAATTATTAATTTGCTTGAAACTGCTAGGCTAAAAATTCCAAATGTTGAAAATATGTATACCATTTGTAGACATTTGTTGTAATATGTACGCTTGTCTGCGAGGGAATATTATAATCATTTTAGCAGCCATTCAGAATTGCTGTCGGTTAAGAAGATGACAAGTCAGAAACATATCATATATGAAACCCTTTAGCAACCGAATACCTAAAATCCTGTTGAAAAATTTAAAAGGAAACATTTGTTCTGAAAATTTTCACTAACTGTTTGCTTTAAGCGTCTTGGTCTTAATATTACTGTGTAATTAGACGATATTTTTCAAGTGCTCGCAGGGGATTAAACAAAGAAAACAATATTGACAATAATTTTGAAAAAAACATACAATTAGCAATAATTCTGTTTTTTTCTTGTTATATGATTTGGGAATATTCGAATACTGCAGCATACGAAATATTTTTTTATCTGACAGCAACAGCCAGCAACTTTTTTAGAAATCAAGCGCACTAACTGTATCCGTTCAACAGTCATGTGGAGAGAATTAATTATTTTTGCTAGGTGAAAGTTGTAAATCACGCGGCCAAAAATTGTTTGCCCAACAGAAATGTAAAGCAAAACCCAAACTAAAACTTTTAAATATTCTATTCAAATGTTCATAAGCTGCTTGATTGTTGACAAAATTTTAAGCTTTTCAACCACCATAAGTTCAATCATCATAAGCCACATCTTTATTTGTCTCAAGTAACTTTTGATTTATTTAAAACTCTTCCCAAATAATATGTTTTTGTTTTACACCATTTATTTTTTCTTAAAAAGAAATAAAAATAGAGAGAAAAAAAATTATAACAAAATTAAGCGTTGGAATTTTCAAGAAGCTGTATTTTAAATTGTTGTTTCTTATATAATAATTGTTAGTTTAATCTATGATCACTTTTGATTATTCTAAAGGGTCATAACAATTAAACTAGTTGTTGATCAATTTATGTATGTAACTTCATTGAAACGTATGCATTTTTAAATACAACCCCCCTCCCTCCCCAAACTATTTTGTAGTGGCATGAACTGTCCCGCGAAGAACAAAGTAAATATTATGAAAAAGCTCGACAAGAACGTCAGTTACACATGGAACTGTATCCGGGTTGGAGTGCACGGGACAACTATGGTTATGTTTCGAAAAAGAAAAAGCGTAAAAAAGACAGATCGCCCGCGGATTCGGGAGGTATTGCACAAATTTTTTTTTTTTTTGTTATTTTTCAAATTTGTTTTTATTACTATTATTTTTTATAAATATTTTCTTTTAATTGTAACTTTTGTGTAACACTAAAACATTAACCATCATCATCTTACATTATTTACAGTATTAAAAAATGTTTAAACTTTATTTCTGTTTTTATGATTAAAATTTAACTTTCTTTTTTCATTACTCGTTTACTCAACAAACAATCACACTTTGTAACATTAGATCGTATAATTAATGTATTACTAATCAATCAAATAGCCATAAATTGGCAATATCAGAAGAAAAAATATTTCATTCAGAAAAAATATTATCTACAGTAAAACCATCAAAAATATTAATGCGGCAAGACAATTGCAGTTGCAATATTATCATCAGCTCAACTATATAATATCATAGCTCAGTTTACTGCAAATAATTCGACATATGCAACTTAATAAATGTACATACAGACGTAGCAGAGTAGCTAAGCAGTTTTTAAATTCAAATACCATAAAGGGGAGAAGCTTAAATTTGGTTACCGAAATTGTTAGTTATAGCCTGCAGTTCAAGAACTTTCATATTTTTCAGTGTCAGTTACTACACTATCCCTTGGAATTGTGTTAAGTTTTCTGTACTTCGAAAATCTTAAATGATAAATTTAAGGAGAAGAAAAATTCCTATTCCACTTGCATAGAACCATCGACAAGATTCCATAAATAAAAACTTCGTTTAGTCGCCTAC
Organism: Linnaemya tessellans; assembly: GCA_951800035.1. Lineage (NCBI taxonomy): Eukaryota > Metazoa > Arthropoda > Insecta > Diptera > Tachinidae > Linnaemya > Linnaemya tessellans. The sequence continues at coordinate 34,938,850 of OX637537.1, forward strand.
AAACAGTCAGAAGTGGTCTCATAAGAAACAGCCTCTTTAAAAATTAAACAACTTGTTTTTTGCCAAACAAATTTACGACGCTCGAGCTAAGATGCCATGAGTATAAACAGTCATAAAGTATTTATGGGCCAGTACACATGAAATATTGTTGGCAATTCGTATGATTGTCTACCTTCTTTCTAGAGTTTTGCGTCTTATTCTCTCTCATTAGATTAATGGTTAGTACGGATTAACTCAATCAAATTACAATTCCTCATTTACTTACAGTTAACAACATGCAGAGACATTTGCAATAAATGTTGATGATTAGTTGAAGAGCTAAATAAAAACTTGATTGGAACTAAATAAGTAGTGGACAGTCTAAATTGTTGGAGATTTGCTGGAAGCAGTCTTTTATGCATACATTTTCGATTCACACAATTAAATCTCACATCTCTTTATGTATTATATCCCATCATGAACAAAATAAATATTCACATCATAACTTAACGCGATGCTTGCGGTTAACTATTGATTGCTACCCTTTTAACTGTTCGACTAATTTAAAATTGGCTTTTTCTATTAATGATCAAATCGTTAATCTCTTAATGGACTAAAAAAAATTATATATTTTGTAGTACTCGAACATATTTTTATGTGCCAAACATTTTTTAAAAAACTTGTGTTGTATTTGATTCAAACACGTTGGTTATCAGAACTGTCACTTATCAATATAGCAGGCAATAAACTACTAAAAATTATCATCACTGAAAATTCAAACGTTTTTTGATTGAATCGGTGTATTTAAATGTCAAAATCAATTTTGTCTGTATAAAGATTGTTTGCACTTAGATTATTCCTCATATATCTTTCTGGTCACATAAAGGGCGAATTAACTATCAAGCAATTTTGTGAGAACATCAAGGGTTGCACCTGCCCCTATTCTTTTTTCCCTTCTCTTCTACTAACTCAAGACTTTGATAATGAAAGTAGTTTGGAAATAATTTCTTTTGTAGAATGCCCAGTGCTCAATTTTTCCAGGATGAATCGTGATGATGACGTGACAATAGAGACAACTATTAATCCGAGAAATCCAAACAAAATTGTAATGGCATAATAATATAAATTTGTTTAGGGAAAAAAAACGGGGGAAAGGACTGAGAAAATGGATATTCTGTAATTTGAATTGCTTTTGCCTTCTCCAACATCTAAGACAAGTGCACAGATTTTGCCACGTCAAGTTTAATCCCAAATATTTGAATCAAAAACGTTTCTAAAAAATTACTTTAATCTAATGAGCTTCTGATAAAATTATGTCGCCTACTTTTTTATCAACGAATTTTTATGAATTCTTCTTCTTTTTAATAAGTTCAAAAATTTTTATTTTTGTTATGTTATTCTTAATACAATATAGAAAATATGAATAATATATGTGTCTTTATTTATCGAAATATATCGAAAAGATTTATTAATTGGTTAACCGATTATTAGACATTAAACCAAAATATTGATCAAATAACCGAACGATTAAACGATTAAAGCAAAAAGCCGATCAATTGAATACTCTAGCTGGTACTGGAATTTCTGGAACGAATGTTTATAATCATTTATAATCAAAGTGCCTGGTATAAGAAGATGATTAATGTGTTGGCTGAAGTAGTTAACGCGAGACTAAGAAGCCGAAAGTTCAGAGTCATGTTTGTATAGTTGCTATTGGCCTGTTTCAGTGACGAAGTCATAGAACTATGATTTCCCAAAGAGCAGGGTAACACCACCTTCCTTCGTCGACCCTGTAGCTAAAATTACCCGGCGAAGCAAATGTAAAATAGCTGCAAAAAATTCTCAATTTTGTCATCTTTCTTCATATGTTCACATACTAAAAGAAAATAAGAGAAATTTCACACATCAAAAAATTACATACACTTGTATCCTCTTTTCTAGACACTTATTTTAAATTATTCATTAGATTTTTTTTGTTTTCCTAATCATTCTGAATTTTTTAAATTAAAAATTAATGTTACAAAAAGGCAACTCAAATGTGTCCTTTTTTAATTTTATTACATTGATATTTCGTTTATTTTGCCTTTCAATATGTATGCGAATACATCTGCCAATAAAAATAAATTTACAATGTCCACGAAGAGTGTTCTCACGATTGTCAAATGTGTAACATTATTGTTTATAGTGGACTGACAATGCTTTTTCTTAAATCATGTAACAGCTCATACAATTATTAGGCATATTTTACTGATAATGTTGTTAAATCTTTAGGAGTGTATATATATATAGCTCAATAAAGGCATTGCAGGCCAAAGGACGTGTACATCTCGGTTAATGAAGTTGTTGGTGCACAATTAGCATTTGTGGAATTGCAATTGATTCGTGAAAATGAGGCTTTCAATATATTCAAAGGATCATTTATGTACCGATTATGAATATCAACTGAAGTTCAGATGGTTTGCTAAACGTCAACTGAACGTTTCTAGTTGCAGCACTAGCCCCAAAAGGCAACTGAAATTTAGAAATTTGAGTTTTCATAGTTTTTATTAAATTCAAAATCAGCTTAAGTGTCTTTGTGCAAAATTATATTAAGATGCTTCGATTTACTGAATTATTTTTAATATTAAACATTTTCAAACCTGTGCGTTGACTATTAGAACAATTGAAAGGCATTTCCTTGTCGCAATTCATTGTAAAATCTAGTTTGAGTTTTATTTAAAACCCAATACGTCATTCATTTGGAGCACCTAGCTTTAATTTGGAGCATCCTAGAATTTTAAGAATTTCAACCGTTTTAATATCAGAAACACGCTATATTCAATAGCATATATATATGCTAAATTGTGCACCCAATACTCCTTGTATATGATCGATTTGCGAAAAATTAACGGAATACTCTTCATTGTTCCTTGTAGTGTTACTGTAGCTACTTTTACACACTATTTATTTTACAGAGTGCTTGTCAAATTTGCCATTGTGAAATGCATACGTTGTGCGTAAACGCAAAAGAAAATTCTGTAAATTTCACTGTAAAACATTTTAATTAGAGGTGTTTTACTTTCAACTCACAAAGCATCTAACAACAGCTGTTTTGCAAGTCAATTGTTTATGGCGCCAAGCACACAGTATTTGTGATTCATAAAATTTACGTTTAGAATAAAATATTCAACAAAACATTATATGTGTATTAAAATCTACATAGGTATATTATTTACACATGTTAATTTTTATAACAAAGATAGCTGTTGTGCTCTATTAAAGCTTACGTCAGATGAAACCAAAACCGTAAGAGTGAAAGCAAAAATTATAAACTGCCTGTACAGTCGCAAAGCAGCTCTGAGTCAGTCAACATCAAGCCTCATTGGCAATTATTTTTTAAGTGCAGCCAGATCACTGATCGTTTACTGTCTTTCGAGAGTTTTGCATCTCAATCGCACTAGCTAGTTTCGACACATCAGATAACAGTATAGATTTACAGTTTTTCTGAGGAATTTTCGGTGGTTAACTACGTTGCTACTTCCTATGTGAAGGCATAGGTCGTGTACACTCAGTCACAGTAACGGAAAAATACGGGTTAATAACATCGCCGCCGACATGTGGTCTAGTCGCTCCGTCGGCCTCTGTGAACCAATACTTTGCAAATTTAATTTGTAAAGTATTCTTCGAATAATAATAATAATAAACTGCCTGTAAAAGTCAATTTTGATAGCCATGCAAAATTACAGTTATATCGTACAACCGACAAGCACCCTGCAAAAAAATAGTATGTAAAAATAGCTTAAATTAATGACATTGAGAAAAAAGTAAATCTGCATACATGCATACATACTATATGAATACATACACATATAGTTTTTTTAGATTATTCTGTAGAAATGTTAGCTAACATCACTAATATTTAATCCAATCATAACGATTATTTATACTTAAATATCAGTAACAAGTTTTTCATTTGTACCTTCTTGGTTTTGTATTATAAAACAACCACTAAACAAAACAGTTCTTTACAATTGACACTTACTATGATTTGCATTTGAAAATTTTCTTCGTTTTTGTATAAAGCAATCATATCTGAATATTTTATTAATATAGAACAATTATCTGAGCTGCTGTCCAACCAAAAGATAAACGAAACTTCAAAGAAAAACTAAACACATAAAATTAAAATAATCACATACACACTCAGCCATACATACAAATATCCTTATATATGTACATATATATATATATATATATATATATATATATATATATATGTATATATATGAAAATATATATATATATATATATATATATATATATATGTATATATATATATATATATATATACACATATATATATGTGTGTGTGTGTCAACAATTGTTATTTTTTAGTTTACAACAAAAAATGTCTTGCATTTGATTTAACACCAAATTTTTTTTTATTATAGCAAAAATAATTTTGTTACGTAATTGATTCAAAATTAGTTCACACATCCATATGTATATTTTGGTTACGATAATAAAATTATTGTAGAATTGGCCCAATTTTGATAATTTCTTATTTATTTATTTTAATATTATATTTGCTTAAATAATAATTGACAAAATAACCAAATTAAAAGAAGAAAGTCTGTAACGCTATATTAGTAATACTAAATGGAATGCTAATCAAACTCAAATTTCAATAATACTAAAATTATTAACGTAGCAATATGTAACATCATAGCCTTTTTAAAAAATTTTTTGTATACGTATGCATATATATATATATATATATATATATATATATATATATACATATGTATGTATATATATATATATATATATATATATATATATATATATATATATATGTATATATATATATATATATATATATATATATATATATATGCATATACCTATATAAAAATTTATAAAAATATTTATATATAAATATATATGTATATATATATATATATATATATATATATATATATATATATATACTATATATACATATATATTTATAAATAAATATTTTATATATATATATATATATATATATATATATATATATAAACAAATACATATATATATATATATATATATATGTATATATCTATACATATATATATATATATATATATATATATATATATATATATGTATATATCTATACATATATATATATATATATATATACGTATATACAGATATGTATACATATATACAAATATATGTGTGTGTATATATGTGAATATTCTTATATATATATATATATATATATATATATATCTATATATATATATATATATATATATATATATGTGTGTGTGTGTATATATGTGTATATTCTTATATATATATATATATATATATATATATATATATATATATATATATATATATATGCACATATATATGCATATATATATAAATATATGTACATATATATATATATATATATATATATATATATATACATATATATGCATATATATAAATGTATATATATACATATATATATATATATATATATATATATATATATATTATAATTATTTATATATGTACATATCTGTATACATATATTTGTATATATATATATATATATATATATATATATATATATATATATAGTGCTTTTTGTTTGTTATGTGGTCAAGTATGTGCCTGCATTTCTTTGGTTCTTACACCAAATCATCAGTATACTTTAACCTAATTCAAAAATATTTATTAATTCCAAAATATTTTTTATTTTGGAAGTAGGTCAAAGTCTATTGATAATTTGGTGTAAGAACCAATGAAATGCAGGCATATAGACATACCTGACCACATAACAAACAAAAAGCACTAATTTAATTGAGACAATATATCGAATACATATATACAAATATATCACTATATATATATATATATATATATATATATATATATATATATATATATATATATATATATTTATATATATATATATACATATATGTATATATATATATATATATATATATATATATATATGTGTGTGTAAATATAAATATAACATGTATATATATATGTATATATATATATATATATATATATATATATATATATGCAAGGCATTTGACAAAATTAATCATGCGTTGCTTTTAAAGAAATTAGACATAATGGGTTTTAATAATAATTTATTATGCCGGATTAAATCTTATTTGTTAAACAGGACACAATCGGTAAAATTTAACGCTGCAGTTTCAAGGGACATTTCAGTAATCTGTGGTGTTCCGCAGAGGAGTCACCTTGGTCCAATTCTTTTCCTTCTGTTCATCAATTACCTACCAGAAGCAATAAAATACTGTAATATAGTGATGTATGCGGACGACGTAAAAATATGGTGCGACATAAAACATCCATCTGATCAACAGTTCTTGCAGAATAATTTAAAAATTTTTTATATTTGGTGTAAACTAAACTTAATGCAATTAAACTTGAACAAATGTAATCATATGCAATTTTCAAGATCACACAGCCCTGTTCACAATTATAACCTAGATGGTTATAATTTAAATACGCTTCACGATGTTATGGATTTGGGAATTTTACTCGATAGTAAACTTAATTTTGTCCAACACATTACTATGACTGTTAATAAATCCCAAAGTATCCTTGCATTCATTAAAAGATGGGCAAAACAGTTTACTGATCCATATGTCACTAAAACATTGTTTATTGCATTAGTTCGGCCAATTTTAGAATATGGTAGCATAATTTGGGATCCACTGTATAACATTCATATTGAACGTCTTGAATCCGTTCAAAAACAATTTCTAATTTTCTGCCTAAGAAACGTTTATAGAAATCGGATGGAACTTCCATCATACTCTACGAGATTAGCTGAAATTAATCTTCCTACTTTAAAGAACCGGAGAACAATGCTCAACACCTGTTTTATGGTAAATATTTTCAGGGGTAACATCAACTCCGAATTGTTACTGAACAACGTGTGTTTCAATATTCCTCAACGTGCACTTCGTTCTTTAACCCACTCTATGTTGCAGCTAGTCGTACTAACTATGAAATATCAGATTCTCTTAGAAAACTATGTACTTGCTTTAATGAAATGTATCATTTTATAGATTTTTCGCAGAACCTTTGTATCATCAAACGTAACGTCATGTTTTTTTAATCATTAACTTTTACTATTTTCTATAAATAGCGCATTGATTATTTGTATTAATTTAATTGAATTATATACTATGCTGCTTAAATAGTCTGTAAGGAAATTGTCCATAGACTAATTTAAATAAATAAATAAATAAATAAATATATATATATATATATATATATATATATATATATACATATATATTTATATATATATATTTTTTTTTTATGGACGTAATGATAGCAACTATCAATAGTGGCCCCACGACAACTTCACTAGCACCACCCTGGGACAGCTTTGGCATTTCATCAGGGTGGGTAGTATTATCAGTATTATTCCTACGTCCTCCTTAGTTCCTAGGTAACGAGGTTCGGAACTGATGCGCATATTTAATCGTCAGTAGCTAACGAATCCTAAGACGTACTAACTCTCCTACGAATCTGTGCTAATCTGCGAAGTTCTATTAGAACAAGCTGTACAAAAGTACACACTCTGGTCCAATTCAATAAGGATTCCAGCATGGTCGGAATAATATTCTCCGGGCTGATCGTACGCCCCAAGCCTTTCTCTAAATACGACCTCCAGTTGCTGAATCGTGAGCAGACAAAGACGACATGCTCAGCATCCTCAACCACATTCCCACCACAGTGTGGACAGAACGGAGAGTCGTCGTGCTTAAAACGAAATAGATATGACCTAAAGCAACCATGTCCAGACAGGAACTGTGTTAGGTAATAGTTCAGATCACCATGTTTCCTAGTCAGCCATAATCTGATGTCGGGTATTAATGAATAAGTCCATCTTCCCTTTTCAGTGGTTGACCACCGTTCTTGCCATTTTTGCATACATAAATCAGAGTTATCCCTATTCATGATTTCTAAATCGATAGGGATCATACCCGCAATGATAAAAGCCGCCTCGTCCGACACTGTCCGAAATGCACTACATACTCTTAAAGCAGCTAGCCTATACACAGGGCATACCAGCCCCACATATGTGGAATATCTAAGTGAGTCTGACCATATCGGGTGTGCATATAGGATAATGCTCCTTACTACTCCAGCGAGCAGTTTCCTCTGAAGATACTTTGGCCCTCTCGTGTTTGGCATCATCCGAGATAGCGCCAAACAGGTCCCTGATGCTTTGGATGCTATATATCGCAAGTGCTCGCGAAAAGATAGCCGTGTGTCAATCATCACACCCAGATATTTCAGAAATGCCTTTGATTCTATGGAACAGGTGCCAACATTGAGGGTAATAGTTTCCCTAGCCTTACGACTACTAATCAAAACCGCTTCGGTTTTATGATCAGCTAGAGTCAATCCCATTGCAGTGATCCAGGACTTTACTAATTGTACGCTGGCATTTGCAATGGTTTCTGCCTCCAGCAATTCCTTAGCTTCACACACCAACGCTATATCGTCTGCGAATCCCACAATCTGCACTCTCTCAGGTAACCTCAACCTTAGTACTCCATCATACATTACGTTCCACAACAATGGTCCAAGTATCGATCCTTGGGGAACACCACCACTAATCCTACGTTTCCTTATACCCGCATCTGTACTATAGATCAATTCCCTATACCGGAAATAATCCTGCACTATCCCTATCAGATATTCTGGGATGTCCAATCGAGTTAGAGCATCAACAATATGCACCCAGCTCGCTGTGTTGAACGCGTTCTTCACATACAGCGCCACAACTACACAGTACTCCTTTGTGCCATTCCTCCAACTGCTGCCATAGATAGTCCGTGCAGCAGTTTCTACTACCACGTTTATAGCATCCACTGTTGACCTCGCCCTCCTGAAGCCAAATTGGTTGTCTGATAGACCATTTCTGTCATCAACGCAATTCCCAAGTCTTCGGCAGATCACACCCTCTAGCAACTTCCCACATGTATCTATCATACACAGTGGCCGATAAGATGAGGGATCATCTAGGGGTTTATTGGCTTTTGGTATTAATACCAACTTCTGCCTCTTCCATCTTGTTGGAAAAATTCCCCTACCTAAGCATGTATTCACCATTCTTAAGAACTGCTCGGGACAAAGCCTGACGGCCTCCTTTAATACTATATTTGGAATGCAGTCGAGTCCAGGTGCCTTCTTGTCTCTAAACCTAGAGACAACGTCCTCAATCTCAGCTATTGTAACCGGGGGAAAATTTAATGTCCCAATTGGAGGGTTGTGCTCCCAAGGTGGTGCGTCCTGCTGGGGAAAGAGATGGTCTACAATTTCCTCCAGGATTGGCCCCTCACTCGGTTGCAACGGGGTCAGGCATTTAAGTTTTTTGGTGACCAGCTTATATGCGAGACCCCAAGGATTATCATCCACCTCATCACAGATATTAAGAAAACACTGCCGCTTGCTCCTACGAATTGCATCCTTTAGGGCCTTCCTCCTATTCCTGTAATTCTCCTGGTATACGCTATTCTCTAACCTACCTCGAGTTCTTGTATACTGCCTTCTGGCACGTATACACTCCGCCCTCAAGCCGGCAATATCATCATTCCACCAATAAACCGGTGACCCCTTTACGGATCCTTTCCGCCTCACCATATATGCATCGCACGACCGCGTGATATGGTTTACCAATTGTTCTGCCATATCCTCAGCTGAACCATTTAATTCCATACCTTCCATACAGATGGCAAAAATATCCTTATCAAAGGTATTCACTTTCCATCCCGACAAACCTTGTGCACGGGGAGTCACATGCCGTATATCATCCTGTATATCCATAATTATGGCACTGTGATCGCTGTGAGTATAAACATCAGATACTCTCCAGTTTACACGGTTTATAATGTTATCGCTGGCAAACGTAATATCAATAATTGAACCACCATTTCCTCCTCTAAATGTTTCCTCATCTCCAGAATTCAAGAGCACAACATTTAGCGCAGAAAGGGTCTCTAATAGCATCCTTCCCCTTGCATTTGTCAAGGGGCAACCCCATTCAACAGCCCACGCGTTGAAATCCCCTGCTATTATAACAGGACTCCTGGCTGCAGCGTCCATCATTATGTTGTCTATAATAACACGAAAGTCATCAATAGAATACCTAGGAGGAACATAACAGCTGTACAAACATATGCCGGAAACAGTGGCCCGCGTGTACCCACATTGCGGTGATAACCTCTCCCTCAATATCAAAGAACCGGTAGTCCATATAGCTGCTGTATCTGTATCATCAGTAACCCAATTTGCAGATACAATCTTCTTATATGGCTCGCTGAGTACAGCAACGTCTACCTTTAAGTCTCGTACGGTTTGCCTAAGCAACTCCTGTGCTGCTTGGCAATGATTGAGATTTATATGTATATATGTATATATATATATATATTTGTGTATTTCTTTATATAAATATATATATATATATATATATATATATATATATATATATATATATATATTTATATATATTTGTGTATTTCTTTATATAAATATATATATATATATATATATATATATATATATATATATATATACACATATATATCTGAGTCAGTAGAAACTGTTGCTCGAACTATATATGGGAAGAGTTGGAGAAATGGTACAAAAGAGTACTGTGTAGTTGTGACGTTAGATGGAAAGAATGCGTTCAACACAGCAAACTGGGTGCGTATTGTTGATGCTTTAACTCGATTAGAAATCCCATAATATCTGATAAGAATAGTGCAGGATTATTTCCGAAATATAGAATTGATCTATACTACAGATGGAGGTATAAGGAAACGTAGAATTAGTGGTGGAGTTCCCCAAGAATCGATACTTAGACCATATTTGTGGAACGTAATGTACGACGGAGTACTATGATTGAGTTTACCTGAAAGAGTGAAGATAGTGGGATTCGCAGACGACATTGCGTTAGTGTGTGAAGCCAAAGAATTATTAGAGGCAGAAACCATTGCAAATGCCAGCGTACAATTAGTAAAGTCCTGGATCGTCTTAATGGGATTAACTTTAGCTGATCATAAAACCTAAGCGGTTTTGATTAGTAGCCGTAAGACTAGGGAAACTATTACACTGAATGTTAGTACCTGTTGCATAAAATCAAAGGCATTTCTGAAATATCTAGGCGTGATGATTGACACATGTCTATATTTTCGTGAGCATTTGCGATATATACCATCCAAAGCATCGAAAACCTGCTTGGCGCTATCTCGAACTATGCCAAATACAAGAGAGCCAAAGTATCTTCAGAGGAAACTGCTCGCTGCTGTATTAAGGAACATTATCCTATATGCACACCCAGTATGGTCAGATTCACAGATACTTTACATACCCACATAGCCTGTGTATAGGCTAGCTGCTTTGAGAGTATGTAGTGTATTTCGAACAGTAACGGATGAAGCCGTTTTTATCATTGCAGGTATAATCAAAATCGATTTAGAAATCATAAATAGGGATAACTCGGACTTATATTTACAAAAGTGGCAGGAACGCTGGTCAACCACTGAAAAGGGAAGATGGACTTATGCATTAATATCCGACATCAGATTATGGCTGACTAGGAAACATGGTGATTTAAACTATTACCGAACACAGATCTTGTCTGGACATGGTTGCTTTAGATCATATCCATTTCATTTCAAACACGATGATTCTCCGTTCTGTCCACATTGCAGTGGGAATGTAGTTGAGAATGCTGAGCATATCGTCTTTGTCTGCTCACGATTCAACAACTGCAGGTCGTATTTAGAAGGAAGATTGGGGCGTACTATCAGCCCGGGGAATATAATTCCGGTCATGCTGGAATCCTTATTAAATTGGACCAGCGTGTGTAATTTTGTACAGCTAGTACTAATAGAACTTCGCAGATTAGAACAGATTCGTAGGAGAATTAATACATCTTAGAATTCGTTAGTAACTAACGATGAAGTGTGAGCAACAGTTCCGAACCTCCTTACCTAGGAACTAAGGAGGACGTGGGAATAATACTGATAAGACTACCCACCCTGACGAAATGTCAAAGCTGGTCCAGTGTAGTGATAGTGAAGTTGTCGTGGGGCCACTATTAATAGTTGCTATCATTACGCCCAAACAAAAAAATATATATATACGAGTACATACATGTATATATATATATATATATATATATATATATACGTAATGTTGTTATTTGTAAATTCTCAAAACAATTATGACTAATATATCAGATCATGGTATGATGATAACATGGTTAGAATGTAAAATATTGTTACATTGTGCAATGTGGATGTTTTCCGAAAAAAATTTAAATATTTCATCAGTTTCTAAATGGGTAGCCTGATTGTCATATAACTATACAGGATTTAAAATGGCGCTACTTGCATTAAGTTCAAAATTTTTGACTTCAAAGAGGTCGTAGCCACGTTACATCAAATTGGGCTACTTCGTGGGGACGAAATATTCTAGCCCAACGCCAAACTGATGGTTTGGATCTTATAAAAAAGGTTTGTTGCGGGTTAGTAAATATGAGGTGTCACGGTTAGTTAAGGACCTTGGTCCACAACTAAGCTTCCTTTGTGTAAATTAAAACATAAATTTTTAATAAAAAAAAAATTGGCGAAAAATAAATTACACAGTCGAAATTCCAAAATTGCTAAATTTAATTCAAAAATATTTAAAGTAATAACCAGTTTTTTTAGAAAATTATGGGTTAATTATGCATACCTACCCCGTACCGATTTAGAAGCAAAATTTAGTTCCAAATTATCAGGTATGAAGGTTCTAGATCGTTTCATAATTAACGCACTTATACTGCAAATATCAAGTTCGAGGTCTATAAAAAATTCAGTCCCTGTGAAGAAGGGCTTTTAAGTATCTCGAACAAAATGATCTGCATAAAACCCAAACTGGAACAAAAGATTTTTTCGTTATTTTCTTACAACCGCACTAACGCATTAAATGAATTAGGGTCATCCCCTGATTGCCTGTCTAAAAAAATAGTCCAGCACGTTTCCGATACGCTAGCTGCAAAATATCTAAGTACGTGTTAAATAGAGTATTAATATAAATTACTGATTTGCTTTTAAACCGAATAATTTAGCATTGTCAAAATTACAAGGACGAAAGGAAAATTAGTATCAAATTAATATTCCAATCTTTTAAATATTTTATAAGAAAGTTGTATGCAAAAACTGTTCCAGTACGAAGCTGATTTTGTTATATTCTTAAATTGATGTTGATTTTCTTTAGAATATTGCATATGTCAAAATTTTTCCCAATATAACGTTGCAAATCTTATATATATATATATATATATATATATATATATATATATATATATATGTATGTATATATATATATATATACATATATATATATACATATATGTACATATGCATATTTGTGTGTGTATTATATATATATATATATATATATATATATATATATATATATATATGTATATACAATTTTTAAATAAGCGAATTCGGCATATGACTGCATGCTTCCGAAGCCGTAGAAAAGATCACAATAATTATTTAAGCCAAAGAGTTTTAAATCAGTCAAATGGGAATTCCTCTGTCTCAATTAATATTTATTATTTTTTCTTTTAATAAATTCGTTCAATCGAATAATAAACTTAATATGCATATAAATACATGAATTAATGACTACAAACATACATATATTAGTATGTATTTATAATAAAGCATACAAAAAATGGAAAAGCAAAAACAAATTAATTGTTAAATACATTTTGATTACTTTTTTTCATTTTCTAAACATTTTTATTACAAAACCTTGTACATCCATTAAAAAATTTATGAAAAATATTTGAAACAAAAATATAACAAAATAGTGGCATGCTTTGGGTCGGGAAGAACAAGCCAAATATTATGAATTGGCCCGTCGAGAACGTCAATTGCACATGCAAATGTATCCCGATTGGAGCTCCCGGACAAATGCCTCACGAGGGAAGAAACGCAAGCGAAAACAAGACAACAACGCAGACGGAGGTTAGATTCACTTTTTTCAGGCATAAATTTCATTAAAAACAAGTAATAAAATATTTATATTTGTTATATAATAAGCAACAAAATTACTATAATAAGTAAAACAAACAGACAAACAAACAATAAAAAAATATTTTCTATACATATTATTTATTCAAATTAACCCATTAATGTCAACAAACTTAAGCTGTTGAGTATATAATAATAATTGTATATGTGTATATATGAATTCGTATATAAATATATCACAGGAAAATTTTAAGAAATTTGTTCTAGAACTCGTGCAAACTTATTTCAAAGTTAGTACCGCATAAGATATATGCTCTACGCAAGACCATGTACCCTCAAACGTAGTTTTAGTTTGCTTTTCTAAAAAAACGCTGCTAAATACGGTCTAGTTGACACGTTTTTTGGTACTGTTCGATATTGCTGTCTTAAGCTATGTACTAGAGATGTGCAAATGTCGTAATTTGAAAATATGTATGTACATACGCCAGATATAGGCAATGTGGGTGAGCACAATTCACATGTATATAAATTCGCTCTTGAGAGTCAAACGTATTTGTAGTTAAGGCCGAGACACATAGAATCCGTCATACGTTATACGTCGCCTTTTTCAACTGACAGCTGAGTTGAAATACATGCTTCCTTATGCGAGTTGTCACATTCAGTACTTCTGCGTCAACGCAAAGTACGAAAGTTGGCCAAATGTTAACTTTTGACGCACGTTGAACACTTTAACAGAAATCGCTGAGTTTTTCAAATTGTTGTAATCAATTTTTTGTATTGTGTGTTCGGGAAAAATTAAATAATATACAAATAAATTTTATAAAATATATAAATTTAACATAAATAAATAAAATGGGGAACATACAATTGATTTAATATCCGTCAACAAAGTACTCATTGTGCCAGCCTTTTCCGTCAGTACGTTCATGTCAGTTGAAAAAGGCCTCTCAGCCTTTACTCACAAATCACAAAAATTGTGATTCACAATTCAGTGTATCACAAGCTTCCAACCAAGACGGTTGTTGGAGCGCTTGTTGAAAAAAATTATTTAAGGGTGGGCAGAATGCTTGTTTGTTTGCAAAATTGTGAGAGACACACACAAACTCAAAATGTTGATGTGTTTGTGCCTATATCTGACATACGCTTACATATCTATGTGTTACAGAGATTCATACTTTCACACATGAGAACAATGTTAGTGTGACCGTCGGCTATTTTGAAAAAATTTTTACCATCGTATATTAATAATGCTTTCATGAGTGTGCGTGACTGAAAAAATTGGGTTTCGTGATCGTGAGCTTAATTTTACTCACGCGCACATCTCTACTATGTAATACCAAACAGATAGTTGTCTAAAAATTTTACAGAAGCTAAATTTGGTATGTTTTCTTTAATATATTTCTTATATAATAAATGTAGTAGTGAGAAAATTAGATAAGGTAAAAAAATCCAAATATGTCCCAGTTATCGCTTTATAGGTTTTTCAGTTTTTTGAATCAGGGATAACAAATATACATACAAAATCCACTACAGCAGGTGATTAATTTTTGCTCTATATATGTTGTTTGTGCCAGTCGAAAACCATGCGTACGAAAAAGGTCTATCATTAAATAAGGTCTTTGCAACTCTACTTGCCAGCGATGACAGTGTTCGCGTTGGTATTTATGTATGTTGGTTCCTCTTAGGGACTGTATTGGTCAGATTAAATACTGAAGCGTGTATTAGACGGTTATACCTGGCAATAGACTTTATCTTAGGCTAGCTCACGCACTTGTTTCAGACAAAAACCTATGATCGAAACAATATACAAGAAACCTAAACGGATTTATATCACTTTGCATTCGTTTTAGTCACATAAATTTCAAAGCCTCCAGGAAACTTTCAACAAACTTATATCGAGGGTGAAATATATCTTTGTAAAGTATTGACTCACGCAATCCTTCTACATTACTAAAGTGGTGAAAAATTATCAAAACAAATCACTGCCAGAAATTACAAGTAGCTCCCTAGAAAACTAAATTTAATGCTAATGACTACTTCTAGGACTAATTTCTTATTATTTATATTGATTTACATATACATACATATGTTTAAAGATACGAAACGGAATCCCCAACATACAAACAACCGATCAATTACCGGAATCTCATGCAGATTTTACTTTCTTAATATAACCACACACTGATCATTAATGGGTTAACTGTAGCGATATGTGCATATACATATACATGTATATATACATATATACATATATATATATATATATATATATATATATATATATATATATATATACATATATATATATATATATATATATATATATATATATGTATATATATATACATATATATATATATATATATATATATATAAACATATGTATGTATATATATATATATTCATATATATATACATACATATATATATATATATATATATATATATATACATATATATGCATAGATATACATATATATATATATATATATATATATATACATACATATATATATATATATATATATATATGTATATCTATGCATATATATGTATATATATATATATATATATATATATATATATATATGAATATATATATATATATATATATATATATATATGAATATATATATATATATATATATATATATATATATATACATACATATGTTTATATATATATATATATATATATATATATATATATATATATGTATATACATACATATATATATATATATATATACATATATATATATATATATGTATATATATATATATATATATATATATATATATATACATATATATATATATATATATATACATATATATATGTATATATATATTTTTTTTAATTATATACATATGTGTACATATGTGTACATATATATATATATATATATATATATATATATATATATATATACATATATATATACATATGTATACCACATTATCTCTGAAAAGATTTTAGTGTGAATAGATTTTAATTTTGTTAATTCAAAACAGTTTTTAAAAATTTTCTATCACTCTTAAAAATCGGTTTAGGGGTTCTTCGATTTAGACATAAACTTAACTCAGCACCACCACCATTAATTATCATCGGCGAATACTTGAATTCAAACGAAAACTTAACTGCTAGTATAAACAGTTAAAAAGTTTTTTTAAAATTAATTTTGCTTTATATCTTTACAACGAAAATTAATGATAATAATAACAAGAATAACAATAATAATAATAATGGTGGTGGATGTTTATATAAATGTGTTATATTTTATTAAAAACATAAATAATTTTTTTGTTATTTGAACTTTTTGTTACTGAAATTTGTTAAAAAAATTATTGAATTGGGCCATTTTTATTTTTGTACTTTTTATTTTGTAACACCGAAGAAAATCTCATGAATTTTAAATTAATTAATTAATATCGAAACCAGTAACCTTTAGACGTTAGCGTTAAGGTTGTAGAAAACAATCACATTATGTATATAAATATTCTACGGCTTCACACACTTATACACCACACTTATGTAGTTAGTTATTGCCATTTCCCTTTTCACAAATTGTCAAATTCTTTCAGAGCAAATCAAACCGATAAATCAAGTTAGGTTTAATACAAAATTTAAAAGTTTTTAGTTGTTAAACTAATTAATGTACTTAAATTTTTATCATTAATTTTCGCAATAACAAATTAAGCTTTCATTCCAAGAAATTTATTAACTGTTGGTACTTACTTTTCTTTTTTTTTAGCTAGGCGCCAATTTTTCTTCTGCCCATTTTAATCTGAATAACTTCAAAAACGCTGTACAGTCAAAAAATAAGATCACAAATGCCGAAGGCATTCAGAATAGGTATTTTTTCCAAAATATTCAAGAATAGAAGAAAAATGTATTTGTCCACCCAAATTTGTATGTTGCGGGTTTTCGGTCCAGAAATTCATTTTCTAAATTTTTTGGATTTTATCACCATCTGGTGCCTAAAATTTACGAAAAGTGCCGAATATATCATTTTCTGAAATGCAACAGCGGAACAGCTATTTAGAAAATTTCCAAAGCTCGAAACTCGTTTTTGATCTATGGGGTTTTCACAAAGTTTTTTGAAAACACCCATAGAACATGAATCGCGATGTGCATTTGACGCAAACAAATTTGATTCCATTCTAAAACAAATATATGTGTAAAATTTAATATAATTACACCCATATTAAACGGTATTTAAACGGGTTAGAATAGGTTAGAGCTATTGACTCATAATTATGTAGTGTTTATTCAGTTTCTGAGATTATACTTTCCTACTACAACTGAAAATTGTGTGGTATGTCCCGTTTTTATATTGAGTTGAAATTAATTTAATATTGTGAATTATTGTCAATAAATTTATTTCGTCAAAGTAATAATGGCTACAAGAGCTAAAAAACGATAAAAACTAAGCGGTGAACGCAATTATCATGATTCTTAATTCTGTGGGTTTTTTCGATAACGACTAAATAAAACACTATACTCGTACGTTGGTCGTTTTTTGAAGATAGCAATAAAATTATTCCAATATAAATACTTTTTTTATACCATACTTGAGACAATTTATATTGTTGCGAATGAAATGGCGAAGAGCCATTTTGCTAGACGTCAACATAAAAATAATTTATATCATATAATTACTAACATATATATCTTAAATATATTTTGCCATTACTAAGTGGCAAAAGATGTAAGGTTGGATGCAAATTCTTTAAGTTCATTCAAAAATGTTCCTACTGGTACGAGAATGATTTAAAATTATCTACAGAATTAAGAATCCCAACTTCATGACATAAAACGTTATCTTTATCCAATGTTTCCAGTAAAATAGAAACTTTAAATAATTTCAAAAACCTATATTGAATTTTTTATATTTTCGATTCGTTAGTGGAGTAAGGTGCAATATGGCTCCCAAAATAACACTGATTAAATCTGCACGAAGAAATTCTGTCAGACAATCGTGTTTTCTAATTTTTTAACGCTTTCTTCTAAAACGAGCTTAATTAAATGCCGTTCCATATACTACATACATTTTCATACATACATATGTATGTATATGTATGTACATTGGGGTTAAAAATTTTTTTTCGCGACATATACTACAAAGTAATAAGAATTTCTCGATTTAAATTTTTCACGATTGTGAAAAAAAGTTCACTCAGCAAGTGCATTGAAAGTTCGCTTATACGATTTTTTCACGATAAGAAAAGTGCTATTTTATTTCAAGCGAAAAGTGACTGTTCTAATAAGAAGATATAAAAAATTTTGAGGAAAATCAGGAATTTGGTGGATATAAGATTGATACCAAGTGATTAAATATCAATTTTAACATAAAACAGGATTGCATGTATTCAACATTGCGCATTATAATTTTTACAGACACAGAAACATTTTGAATCAACTTTAAGGCAATATCGTAAACAAAATCATATTAAATTAAATCATTATTTTCTCCAAAAATTCGATACGGCGGCAGTTATTAATTTAGGAATAGGACCATGCTTCAGCTTACAGCGTTTACGCACATACCCATGTTCTGTTTGCAAAAGGTGAGCATAAAATGTACTCAAGCGCGTATCTAGAAGAATGGGAAAGTAGTATGTTCCACACCAGAAAAAGTGTATGTGTATAACAAAACAAAAATTAAAAACAGTAGGCTGCAGTTCTTTTTTTTTAATTATTTATAATGAACTCCGTGCTGTCAGTAAAATGGTTTCTCATAAGAAAGGATCCTAAAATATACCTTTTAGTTAGAAAATTCGACAGAAATAAGTTTACTTTATTCAATTTTTATATCTGTATTTTATTAATAAATTATTATAAATTGTGCTAGACAGTTTAGTTGTTATAATCGAGTTAAATAGTATATTGAATTGATTATGTAAGATGTCATCCAACAATAATGCATAGTATCTATTGGTATAATGGTTAAGCGTAAGGTTTCAAATTATTATCTTTGATCTAGTTTCCTTTACAAATTCATGGGATTTTTGTCATGAAATTTATATTATTGTTTACTTTTATTATGTATTGATTTGATGTAATAATACCTAATAACAATAACAATATATTAATATATTAATATAATAACTATATATAATATATAAAACTATGCTTAATTAATTTGAATTATTCACCAACCAATTAACTAACGAATGCATGCATTTTTAACATTTAGTTCAACTGACATTTAGAAACGTTTAATCATATGTTATTGTATGTACATACATATATATAACTCTGTTATCTGTATTTGTATGGTGCTTTCTTTACTAATCCTTGTATTTCTATTAAAGTTTTCTGTTTGTTAATACCTAGTATACATATACATATATTTTTTCTTTCCGCCATTTCAAAAATATTTATATTTTATTTTCTTATTTTTATCAAAAACAAAAAAATGTTATTTTTATGTACTTTTTGTGCTGTTTTCTTATTCTTATTTAAACCAACTGATTTAGGTAATAATATGAAGAAGTGCCGAGCCCGGTTCGGTCTGGATCAGCAGAATCAGTGGTGTAAGCCCTGCAGGTATGTAATAGACGCTTTTATTAAATATAATTATTAACATATGAAATAAATTATTTTAAGACTATATATACTGTAACATTATTTAGTATAAGGTGTACAATTTTGCGTCCAACGTTTTATATTATTTCTTCAGAAATTCAAGGCCTTGATGTAAACTTACATATTTTATCGGTGATATCTCTATACATTTTAACTTTATTGAAGACTTGATCGGTATTGAGATCAAAGGACGCATTGACAGCTCCTAATAATTTATACAGATCAGCTTGATGAAACCATTTCATTCCGTAATAGAAATATCCTGCCAACAAAATTATTCGTCTGGCAATTTGATTTTTGTGTTTACGCCTTTAAATTTTAGGTTTTTTTTGCGCACATAAAAATTATAGTCTCTGAAAATTCAAATGCATAGCACATTTTGCTTTTTAGTAATACGGTTTTGGTACAACCCTCAAATTGTCTCGTAAAGGTAAACACATTAAGGTAACGCTAGGGATATGTCGCATACCATGCCAAGACAACGTAATGTATACGATATAAGCCGTATTACACAATGTGCTGAGCTAGAGAACCGGGCAATTCCGATTTATAGTCGGTCATGTGACTAAATAAGTGACAGATCTAGGGCAACTCAAATTTACAGCGCAAAACTACAACTTTCCGATTATCTAAGAGAAAAAGTTTTACCCATGATATTTGACATTTATTTGGTTAGGCAGTGAATTTCAGTGGCATAAAATCTAAAATTGATATATATAAAGAATTATATATATCGCAAAATAGTAATGTAATAATTTTAAATTAATATAAAATAAAAAACAATCTTTTTAAATTTTCATATTATCCGAAAAAGGAAATCGTAGTGGCCGTATAATTGAAGTTAATATCTGCTAATCGTGATTTATCATAAAGGTGTTTGTTCAATCCTCTAAAAGTTTCTGCTGGGACCGGATAAATCAACATGAACTCAGCTCCAAATTATTCTACATGGTGTCCAATGTATTAAACAGTTTTCTTCATTACTTTGTTGTAGATTTTGACACGGTATAAAGTTCATTATTAACTTTTTAATATCTTTGTCAAGTCCGGGTCAGAGCTTTTCGTTTTTTGCAAATGAGAGTTATGTAGTTCTTCTTAAGTTGTAGGCTTGAATGCTGCCGGTATCACTCCTCTGTACCCCCCACAATATACAACCGTACTCACAACTTTTAGTTATGTTATCTCGATAGGCCATGAACTGATTTTCTAAGTCAACGAAATTAATATACAATTTTTCAATAGTTTTTTTTTCTAATTCGGACCAGCACTTAACGGATGTCCTCTACACATGCAGTATATTACGCCCGAACTGGAAAGGGGATAGTATTGAGAGGACAGATGAACAAAGATGAAAAGATAGAGAATTTTTTTGTAGTTATTTCAAACTTTTACTTCGTCGGCTAATTTTTTACTACGGTGTCGGAGAAGGAGGGTGCTGTTACTCCGCTCTTTAGTACATGATATTGTCAATCGCTGCCACTTATGTTCAGTGACAAGTGTTATGCTTTTATCACTAAAACAGGTTGACAACAACTAACACAACTATGCACTAATAATGCTGGTCAAAAGATTTCGACATAATATTCATGACTGAGCGCGGAGTCGAACTCTGGTCCCTCCGGTTCATAGTCTCGTGTTAACTGTGTGAAATGCTGACAACTTCATTGTAACAATCTTGATGTATTCAACTGTGTTCTCATATATAGCATGCATTCGGCATGCAGCTATCATTGGCAAACCTTTGTTGCTACAAAAAATTGCAAGCAATGGACGATGGTCAGTTTTTAATATAAACTTGTTCCTCAGGAAATATAGCTTTAATTTTGTTACACAACACATAATGGAGCCTCTTTCTCAAGAGTTCTATAATTTCCTCAGACTTTGATAACGTCCTGGAAACGGGCGCTACTACATATTCTCCCAACATCGAAAAATCTGTGTGGCAAAATTCCATCTATAGAGCTGTTGCAAGCATCTGTAGTTAATATCAAAGCTAAGTTTGGGTTGTAGTGGACCAAAACTTGATTTGAAGCCACAGCCTTTTTATTTCATTATACGCCTTCTGGCAATCTTTGGATCACACAAAGCGTATATCTTTATGTTGTAAATAATATAATGGAGGCATGAATACTTTCATTAATGTTGCGTTTTACTACTGATTAATTTGGGGTTTCTTTTGTTATACCTATCCTATACCGTTTTTGTTGGAGCCATTGGAAATCATGAGGGTTGTACAAATTATTAATTTAAAATTTTATTTTATTAGTTATATTCACTCATTTTGTAAAATATTTTATATTGGCCTTAAGGCCACATCACATGTATTACTGAATTGAATTAAATTAATGATGAAATTAGAGTAATAATTTGCCATGCCAACTAAACATCGCAATTCCGAGATATTATTTGGGATGAGAGTGTTACTAGACTTATGTCGAGCTCGTTCATCCGCTAGTTTTCTACAAGAACCTGTGGTCAAACCGATTTAAATTACATTGGTTTGATTACACAGGTTCTAGTCAAAAAAACGAATGAACGAGTTCGATACAACCCTAACAGCCATACCTAAATACGGGCGGAAAGCGGAACGTTTTTTTCCGCTGAGCTTTAACGCTGAAATGACATACCTAAACAAAAGCGGCAACGTTATGTCAAAAAACAATAAAAACAGGGTTATCAAACAAACAAATTAAACAACCCTGTCTATTTTAACAGCTGGACGGACGACATTTGTGATTTTGTTATTGAAATTTTGTACAAATTACAAACGTGCATACATATGTATGTATATAATCATATTGTAAATATTTTCTTACCTCCATTTTCTAATACGAAGTGCATATTATTTCTTTTATTAATTATTTCACTTTTGTAAATATTTACCTTTTTCTCTGGTTACAATTGTTTTCTTTTGCATCTAACTTCATTAGAAAACGCTCTGTCAAAATCGGATTTTCCAATAGCAAAGCGTTGCCGCCGCGTTATTTCGGTATGCTCCATACAAAATGTATGGACACGAGAACTTTTGACAGCTAAAAAACGCTTGCCGCCCGTATTGAGGGATGGCAGTAAGCGTTACGTGTGCTTGAAACTCTATCATTGTTTTCACTTATCCATGTCTATAAATATTGAAACTCAAATATGCGATTTTTGTTTTAAAGAAAACTGATGTTCTCAAATTCCATTTCAAACCAGCAAACTGTAACTTCTCAAGCACCAGTTCAATGTTCGAACACGATCTCGCATTACTTTGCCAAATGTACTAGCTCAAATGGAATGCCACTTAGAATATTTTCAATCACTTTTTTAATGTTTTAACACAAACCGTTTTAGCAAATCCTTATGCCCCGTTGGGCTTTAAAATGTACTACGGGAGTACCTTATTCAGAATTATCGACATCAGTGTCGATAATTCTTTATAACTCTGTCCTTCGAGGCTAGTGGCAAAGGCCTAGATTTACAAAGTACTATCGCTGCATCTTCACTAACTTGTGGGTGCTGTTGGCTGAAGTAGTAGAACACAAGGCTATGAAGCGGAGGGTCGTGAGTTCGAGCCCACGCTGAGTCATGAAATATTGTGTTGAATTCTTCTGATCAGCATTAGTGCGAGGTTGTGTTAGTTGTTGCCAGCCTGTTTCAATGATGAAGGCATAGTTACTGGTCACTGAACATAATTGGCAGCGACTGACACGATCATGTACTAAAAGCAGAGTAACAGCACCCACCTCCGTCGGCCCTGTAGCAAAAATTAGCCGGCGAAGTAAAAGGTTAAAATAGCTACAAAAAAACTGTCTATCTTCTCATCTTTCCTAATCTGTCCCCTCAATACTATCTCCTCGTTTCAGTTCCGGCGCAATGCATTGCATATATAGGGGTCATCCCCTGAGTGCTGGTCCAAGATTAAAAAAAATAAAAAATTTTCAACGCAATTTTACTAATTTTACTCCCACCAAGTTGATCTTGAAGTACTTCACCAAATTAATGTTTAATTTCACTAAATTAATGGTGGATTGGCAGAATCTGCAACAATATTAGTAACATATTTGATATTACCTTTATATGTAAACAATGTATCGTACTTACCGATTAATTTTAATTTCTCACCATTGTTATCAACGTATGGGCCACTGCATGGTTAACGACTCGTTTAGTATTATTTTCTTCATTAAACACATTACGCAAAAGTGTGCATGGACCATTAGTGTCAGATACATCATTCAATTTGACACCCTCAATAAAGACTGGATGGTAATAGGCGTCACTAGAATTGCGCTCAGCCACACTAAAAGTTGAATAATTAAACAAATTATCGTTAGTATCACTATCATAATTATAATTAGGTACTTAATTAACACTTTTGTTCTTATTACAAATTAAGGTTTAGTGACCTAATGTGCCTCTTGCTGTTTTTGTATTTCCAAAATTGAAAAACATATCGCACTGTTTCCTCAAAGGAGCGTCAACTTAAAATTTACAAATTTTCAGTTGAGGCAAAAACTGCAAATTTTGTATACTAATTTATATGACAAAGAGGTACATATACAATTGTATTTTTTTTTTTTTTGCGGAAGAATATGTAAAATTTTGTAAGAGACAGCTCCAATTGATATTAGAAAGATTGATTTCTTACGCTGTCATCTGTACAACTTATCTCACACACAGAAATGTGTATCAAAATGTTGCTTTTAAAATTCCCAAGACTCCAGACTGTGCTATATTTGATGTTTGCAGTACAATGACCGGTACCATGTTAGCACTACCATCCCCAACCTTTGCCACAGTTCTTGCTTTTTTATTTTATTTTTAAAATTCAGTTTTTATTATGTAATAGGTATAAGTATATTACTCGCATATCATGGATGTGTATATATGTACATATGTATTAGCGGGCTGCACAATCGTAAAAAGAATGTCTTACAAAACATAAAAAATTTTGAACTATCACCTTCTATCATATTTCAAACAAGCAACACGTTGCCGAAATAAAAACGAACACTCAATCGCAGTGATGTGTGCCGTACGGTAATTACCGTATTGTACGGTAATTTAGCCCTCTGAACGGTAAGCAGGTAATTTCTATATTTGTATGGTAATCTTAAAAAGTTTTAATTTTTAATTGCTAGACCCCAAACATTTTTTTCATAATGTGTCTACCAGGGCAACTTCATAACTGTGTTAATAGATCAGTTTTGTGACAGTCCAAATATAAATTCTTCACTGCAAATTCTCTTGCGACTACATATATCTCAGTAAAAACATCAAAAAAGTACTGTTTCATTACAACTATGCAAAATAATGTCTATTGTATTTAAATTCTATACGTTTTTTATACCCTCCAAAAAAGAATTTGGAGGGTATATATTTTTGTCATTCCGTTTGTAACGCATCGAAATATCCATCTCAGACCCCATAAAGTATATATATTCTTGATCAGTGATGAAATCTAAGACGAACTGAGCATGTGCGTCCGTCCGTCCGTCTGTGGAAATCACGATTCAGTCCAAACGAAAAGAGCTAGACTCTTGAAATTTGGCATAAATATATTTTGAAGCTTAGAGCAGGTTAAGTTCGAAGATGGGATGAATCGGGCTAGGGGGGAAAAAGTTCCCCTAAGAAGAACTGAACCAACCCAGAAAAAACAACATAATTTTTAAAGTTTTTTGGTTATTTTGTTAAGCAAATGATATATTTTTATGTCAAATACGGTCCAACGCTTTAAAATTGGAGCCATAAAAAGAATAAAAATATTTTTGACCCCGCCCACTTTAGTGGGCGTTATTATATGCAAAGATAACATAAAAATTTAACAAATTGTTTTACTTAAGCCTACATTCCTTAAAAATAAAATTTTTAAGCTTTAAAGACGAAGCTGAGACGAAACCTGGTACTACTCTGCCCTACCCCCTCCTTCCCCTTCGGCCCCTAAATGACCCTACAAAAAAAATAATGTTTTTAAATTTTGTATATAATCATCCCAAGCATTTATCTTTAGTTTTATGATTGCCGATTTCTGCCTAACCCCTCCTCATCCTTTGCCCCCCAAATGACCCTACAAAAAAAAATTTTTTTTTTAATTTTGTATATAATCATCCCAAGCATTTATCTTTAGAGTTTTATGACTGCCGATTTCTGTCCTACCCCCTCCTCTTCTTTTGCCCCCTAAATGACCCTACCAAAAAAATTTTTTTTTTTTTAATTTTGTATATAATTATCCCAAGCATATATCTTTAGAGTTTTATGACTGCCTGTTGCTGCCCTACCCCTTCCTCCCCCTTTGCCCGCTAAATGACCCTATTAAAAATAAATAAAAACTTCTTTTAATTTTGTGTATAATCATCCCAAGCATTTATTTTTAGAGTTTTATGTCTACCTGTTTCTGCCCTACGCGCTCTTCCCCTTTGCCCTCTAAATGACCCTATAAAAAAAGAAATTTTAATTTTGTATATAATTATCCCAAGCATTTATTTTTGGAGTTTTATGACAAAGGTGAAATATTTCCCCCACAGCCCTTGCCAGAGCGACCCCGCCAAAATACACTTTTTATACCCTCCAAAGAGAATTGGACCCTATAAAGTAAATATGTATATTCTTGATTAGTGATGAAGTTTAAGACGGTCTAGCAATGCCCATACGTTTGTCTGTGGAAAACATGATATTGTCTATTTTTAAACCCGCCCCCTTCAGTAGGCGTTGACGTACGATATTATATAAAGGAACTCTGTGCCACCAAGTTAAACATTTTAAATTCACTTACTAAATATTTGGAGGGTATTTAAGATTCGACCCGGTCGAATATAACGTTTTTAGTTGTTATTATTAATTTCGTACCAGAATTTGCGTACGGTAGTTTTACCTAAAAAACGGCAACTTTTTTAGGGCTGTACGGAAATCGAAATAAAAATGTTAACATCACTGCTTAGTCTCAAAGCAGCTCTGAGTCAGTCAACATCAAGCCTCGTTAGCAATTATGTTTGCAGCCTGGCCACTGACTGTTTACTTTCTTTCGAGAGTAAACTCAAACAAGAAAAAAAAACGAACACTGTACAGAACAAGGCGAATTCACTACTAGGTGGCCTTAATTCAGAAAATGTCGATCAGCTGATGCCATGGCAAAATGTCTGAGCTGTCAAAATACTGCTTTATTTAAGGGATGTTCTTTGCGCCATAACGAAAAAAAAAACAATTGTTAAAAATTTCGTTAAAATTCTTTAAAAACAGTAATTTGGAAATAAAATTTGCTACATATTGTAAAAAACAATAATTTAATAATTTATTTAATAAAGTTTTATAACACTAAATAAAATAATGCGTGTTTGTGTTATATTCAAACGTAAATTCCCCAAGGGAGAGGAAACTTTGTTTTGTGTGCCGAAAGATGTGGAATCTAGGCATATTAGTTGCGGTCGATGGAACAGCAGTAGCAGCTGATAAAGTTTCGTTATTGGTTATATTTTCTGTAGTCACAGTAGTAATACCAGTGTTGTCTGCTGTTGCTACATCAATCAATGATGTGGGTGCTTTGGAATATGTGTTAGTTGTAGTTGTCGTTGTAGGAGGTGCCCGCAAAGCTGGGCTCTGTACAAACATATTGTCTATAATATGATAAATATTTTCAGCCGATTCAATTGGAGATTGATTTGAGCCTGACTGTTGATTCGTTGAAGAGTCATCGGTTTTCGAGTCTTGTAATTTTTGTAGCTTATTCTTTTCCGATGGCGGCAGTATGGATATAGCATTTGTAGGTCTTCTTTGGGGTAAAGAAGCTGGTCGTGAAGAGGCCTGTGAGTAAGTTGGTGGAATGTAATTATAATTTTGGTATCCACCTAAATTAACTGAGAAAACTTACGGTTGTGTTGCGAAACCTACTTGACCAGTTGGACTGTAAGTTATAGCAGCGGCTAATGCTTGTTGTGGAGTATCAATAGGATTATTATAAAATAAGCTGCCCGCGGCAGCAGATTGCTGTTGAGCCAAATGTGCTTGAGCAGCGTAATTGGGTGGTTAGGCGGGCTAGCATTTGGGCCTGCAGATGTTCTTTATGATACATCTGCACAAGATTTGCTTCAAGCATAGCTTGATCTGTTGGCATCAGCATGGACGGAGGAGCAGCTATTGCTGGTGATCAGCTATATGCTGGGCGTCCTGTTGACAACGTCGCAGACTCGAATATCACTTGGGTGGACTCCTCTGTTCAATTAGTTTTTTTTGTGGCTGCTGTTGTGGTATCACCGCCATTACCATATTAGCAGTACCTAATGATTCTAGAAAGAATAAAAATGTGTAAACCGCATTTTAGCTCTAATTTTCTTAAATCTTAAAATCGTACAAGCGGTCCAAAAATCTTGCAAATCTTGCTTGTGGGTTTTTTTAAATTTAAATTCCTCAATTTCAATTTGTATTTCACAATTTTAACTTAATAAAATATACAAATTAAATAACACAAAGAAAGTTCCACACACTGTAAAGGAGAACAAATAAAAATAAACAAAAATAATAATAATTATTATTTTCAATATCGAACTGCAAATAAAATTAATACTTTCTTACAAAAATTTCCTATTTTGTCATAAACAACACGAATAGACATCATAAACCACTGTATATTAAAATAAAAAACAAGCGTGCCTTTGTTGATAGGAATGAACAAATTCATATACAATGATTTCTTGCTTTTTGTACTTTAATGTTGATCAAATTTTTGAGCGTTGAGTGGAAAAGACAAGTACACAAGTTGACAAGTTTGATTCGACCTATGATGAAAATAAGCAAGTGTTCAACCTGCATGTGGTTCGATTGCCTTAAAATTAACAACGCATATAAAAGTTTGAGCAACTTTTATTAATTCCTTTATTGATTAATTCCTTTATTGCTAGCTTCAAGAAGATTATTGTTGTTGTGCGTCAGTCGATGTGTTTAGCATCAGAACAGTGATGTCAGCCTCATACAAAATTGTGGAAGCAAAACTCACATGTACGCCTACGCTCTTTTATTTTGAGAGCGTAAAATACAATTGTTTACTGAAAAACACTCTCATTCAGCGGGAAGTATCGCAAGTCCTGTTTTGAGGCCTCTAAACAGAAATAATATATTTATATATATATACATATATATATATATATATATATATATATATATATATATATATATATGTATATATATATATATATATATATATATATATATATATATATACAATACATATAAGAGGTTTGAAATAAGTTGGATCCACTGTATGTAGGTACATCTTTTCGAAAATTTCTTAAAGTAGCTTTTAAATTAATTCATAAGTAAGACTTTTTGTAAAAATTGTTTCTCTTGTATATAAAATAACCAAATGTTCAGCTTAAAAATGCACTTGGCAATTTTCGAAACCCTTTTTTACAACTTATAAAATTAGAAGATATTATTGGTAAATAAAAGGATACTTTTAGAAAAGGCCACTAGTTAGGCCTCGCAACCGCACATTTCTCCCGCTGGGAATGTAAGAGATAAGAGTGATCTCACCAACACAATCATATTTGACATCACTGCATCAGAACCAACAAAGAGGCATATGTTCGGTTGCTTTAAAACAGACATGACCAGAAAAATTTCGCTCACTTATACAATAACATAAATGAAGCAAACACAAAACACAATGGGTCATACTTATTAATTTGGTTCTTTTTCTATATTTGATTCAGTTGTCGATGAAACGGCGAGGAATGTACATGTAAGGCGGAGATTTGAATGTTTTTTTAATGTTAAATGAATTGTTTTTATCTAAAATGAATTCGTTGTAGTTTCAATATTTTTTCAGAGATATCAGCATCTTAAAAATTTGCTGTAAAGAGTGAGTTGTAGTCTCCCCTATCTTCTTTAATATTCACTCTGGCTTCGTTATAGCTGTTAATTCTTATAAATTTCGATGCAATATTAATTTAATTAATAAGGCAAGGAAAAGTCAAACTGAAAAAACTTTGTCTATTGAAACTCTACTTTTTTCTATTAAAAATCTATGTTTTCTATAGAAAAATAATTTTTTTTCCTATAGAAAAATGCATTTTATTTTCTATTTTTTCACAAAAAACAATATTTCATACAACGTACGGAATATTTCCCATTGTGTATGGGTAAAATGAGAAAAAATTGTTCTCAGAGAAGAATAAAATAAAAGAGAGTAAGAATACGTGTGAATTCGATTTGCAAAAATTTGCTTCGTGATGTTCACCATTGCTTTAAAACATGGAAGCCCAAAAAATTTTTTGTTGTGTATTAGTGAGTAAAAGAGAAAAAACAAATTGAGAGATTTGATTTATTTACAGCCAAATTATAATGTTAGTAAGAGATTGAAAAGCAGAATAATTATATGTATATAAAAAAACAAACATATTAATATACATATTTTTAAATAAAATAATTCAATTTAATTTTTTAAATTTTAAATTAAAGTACCCAATTATTTATAAACTCTATAAAAGTAAAAGATGCTAGTATGATATTTATGTTATATTGCGCATAAACCTTATTTAAGAAAAACAAAAAACAACTTAATAATATAATTCATTATAATAAATCGAAACGTTTTCACGTAAAAAAAATTGCAGTTATGAATCTTATATAAACGATTCTAGTTTAATACTTTTGTGACAACCATTAACATGGTATTGAATAACCACGCAACATTTTTTGAGTCTGAACCTGAAAAAAGTAATAAAGCATCCGCTAAACATGTGCACTTGTCGACTTATCCACAGACATAATCAGATATAGCAATAATGACAGATGTCAGAGGCCCGTATCAGTTTTTGTTTTAACCCCTTTTTGCGAAGAGCTAAACTATAGGTGGCATCCTGAAAACAATGTGTGTGAAGAAAAAAATATACATTGCCCAGTATTTTTATAAAAAGGTAAACAAAAGAAATAAAATAAAATGTGCTGTGTATAAAATTTTAATTTATTATATAAAATATACATAATATTACATTAAATTTGTGTGCAGAAAAGCATCTAAGTGAAATATCCACATAAGATGTGAATAAAATAAAGTGGCGGCTAAGGAGAACCCATTAAAAACATTCATTGACAATCGCATCATCTAAAGCTAATGCTCCAAATGCCGCAACAAGAGCTCTTAAAACCAACATTCTAAATTTGGGAAATAACAATAATTCATTAAGTGCAAGCAAAAACCACAATTTAGCAGCTCCAATATCGTATGCCGATATTGCGGCTGCCGACGCTTCTGTTTGTGCTGCTTGTGGTATTTTAATAAATAATAATGAAATTCACACTGAATTCAGAAATGCTGATGCTTCAAAACACACAACTGATTCCACAATAACTACTGAAGAAAAGTCGGTGTCTACTAACAATCCCACAATATCGCCAATCTCAACAACAGCCTTAACTCCACAAGCAAAAGCCCAAAAAGTTAAAATATGTCAAATGAAGCAAGATTTTCCGGAGCTAAGTGGTGGTACCTTAGCGGCTGGCAACGACGACAAGATTTTGTAATGCGAATGCTAATCATAGCACTATTATAACATATTCTCAAAGTTTAAGAACGTTGTAACAAATCCTACACGAAATGTAATATCAACTCAATGTCATGCAAATATTGGTGATGGTAATATTAATTTGGTCAACGATACCACGACGTCTTTTGCCGCAGAAGTTAATACCAAAGCCGCGCCGTTGGAACAGTATAAAAATTCAATTTTGCATCAAAATGCTAATATTCCACCACTGCAACATTCACAACAGCAGATTTTAAAAACATCTAAAAGTGTGGAAAATTATTCCACTACCACAATTGTCTTCAGTTAGATCAAGAATATCCTGCCCTAGAGAAAACAGCCAAACGCCATAGTTCGGCAAATATAACACCATATAAACTCAGCCTAAACTACATCAAATACTAACAATGCACATCCAGCGATAATATTATCCAGCAGCAATATAATTGCAAATAAAAAAGTCCACCACTTACGTCGGCAAGCAATATAGCAGTAATGACCTAACAACAGAAAATAATTTCAGATAGTTGTGCATTTAACGCAAATACAATTAATGCCACAGCAATAACCAGTTCGTCGCCCATAGCAGGAAATCCCAAAAAGGATAAAAAAAAACGACAGCAACAACAACTGCAGCAGTAAATTCAACTGCAACAAAGTTAAGTGGAAAGCTGCCAGTCCAAGCAGTGTCAGAATCAAAATAATAATAATAAATAACCTTTCAAAACACAACTCTAGTCTTCAAGATCATCGCACCTTCGATCATCCACTACTTGATGATCGTAATACTGGCAGCTGTGCTGCTGACAACCAATTCACATTTGTCGATTTCCACGAATAAAGGAAGAGTTGAAAATGTTTGACGATGACAAGAATACTCCTTCTTTAGATAATAATAACGTTCAAATCCAATCGAATGAAGAGCAAGACACAAATAAGCATAAACATTCTTCGAACATTAAATGATTAAGTATATACACTTTTGATTAAAAAATAAATTTAGTTTAGTACTTACAGTTAAGGGAACAAAGTTGTTTGGAAACAAATTTCCCCATTTTTGCTAGATTTTTTCAAATGAATTATGATAATGACAATTATGATGAAATTTGTTAATATTTATCTATATTTTATTAATATATGTATGTGCATATTTTCTAATTAAATAAACTTTAGTCATTAATGAATAAATAAATCAATAATTCAAAAATTACATTCTTAGACTTTGTTGTTATTCAGAATAAGTAAAAAGGATATGTGTATGTACTATACATTAGAATTTAGATGTGATATATGTAACTATCATATTTACAAAGAACCTACTACAACTAAATTAATATACATATTTTAATAATAATTAATATATATATATATATATATATATATATATATATATATATATATATATATATATATATGTGTGTGTGTGTGTGTGTATGTATATATATTTTTTTGAATTTTAACAAAAATTATAAGTCTATGAAAATTTAAATTACATAAGTGAATAAGGGTGGGACACCAACGGGTTGTGTCGCTATAGGGGCCGATGAAATTGTTGGCCGATCCAGTATCATGGACATCATGGCACTGCCGCATGTATTACACCGACTTTTTAACATCGGAATGGAGAAAACTATGGTACAAACTCTACATACACTGTAATGGAACAAAGAAAACAATTAAAATTTACTTTTAATTGAATTAATAGTAATAATGAACTTAAACGAAATTACGAAATTGTCAAAGTTCTTCAAATATCTGATTGAATTAAAATTTTAGTTTATGTACCGCTTTTTTTAATTTTTTTTATAAAGTTATAAGGTTTTTATTACCTTTTTAAATGAAGCCATTAAAAGATGTTTCCACATTGCACTATTGAATTTCATAATTTCATGAACTATTCCACCATAATATTGTCCATAATCTTGTAGTGAATGATTAACTCTGAAAATTGTTATACAAATAGTTATGAGTAATTGTTTATGAAATTATTATTAAATTTGAAATTATATAAAAGTTGTTAGTTAAATTGCTCTTAATAACATTATATACTGGGCTGTTGTAAGTAAAAAGTAATAGGTGTAGTAAAAAGATGATGTAAAAAAAATTGGAGGAATAGCATATTTTCGGAGTTACGGACGCATAAAGTTTTATAAATGCGCAAGCATTCTCTCAGTAAATTTTTGATTTAGTGCAACAATACTAAGAGAATGCTTGCGCATTTATAAAACTTTATGCGTCCGTAACTCTGAAAATATGCTTTTCCGCGAATTTTTTTATTTAACACTTTTTCTTTTAAATTAATTTTTCTCAAAATGTGAGTGTACTTGGATGTATTGTTAAGGGTTGGTTTTCTTAATTGACTTGCAGGCGAACATGATAACTTTTTCAATTTTGTCTGACTGTTAATCAAGAAAACCAACCGACAGCACTTCCAAAAACACAAGGCACATAAAATAACACTTTTTGGCACACTTATATTTCACACACTTACCTTGTCGGGTTTTTCGGGAACCGATGAACCCTTTCGAAGTCCTGACAACCAAGTATACACCTACGGCTCCTGAAATATAAAATAAGCATTAATATTGAATTCAATTAAATACACTTCTTGGCACACATTTATTTCACAACACTTACCTTACCGGGTTCTTCGGGAACCGGTGAAGCTATTCCACATCCTTCCAACTATACACCTGCGGTTTTTGAAATATAGATTTCTGTTTAGTATTTCAATATAATTAAATAGTTTCAGTTCAATTAACACTTACGTTTTTCCGGGAATATTTTTCAGCAGCTATACCTGTAACAAAATTGTTCTATAAGAAATTTATAAATAAATAGCATACAAATATACTTACCACTTTGATGTCTTCCCTCACAATAACACAAGGCACCTCGGGCAACAATAACTGCTAAAAATTTATTACAATTTAGTAAAAAGGCGCAAATTTGTACATTTAAGTAAAATTTTGCGCCTTTTTGCTTAAATTTTTTTACTAAAATAAAATATTTTTTCTGACGTTTAACCGGCTAGAAGGACAGAGAAAGAGATATACCAAAGAATATCTTTCTGTTCTTTAATTAGGAAGGGGTTAAATGGTATTGCCATTTGGGATGCCATTTGTCAATTTTATGCCCGTTTGATATGGCCGGAATTTTCCGTGTCCAATCTGTCTAATTTGTGGACTTATCATCAACGACTAAATGAAAGAGCATAAGAATATGTGTGAGTTCTCTCCAAACAATTGTTTCATGAACTGGGCTTCCCTGCTTTAAAATCAACAACAAAAGGGAGTGTGCGGGCAAGTTTGATCATTTGCAAATAAAAGACAAGATTTTTGTGCCTTTGATATTTTTGAACGGTTTTTTAATAATAAACTGAAGTTCTCTGGTATGTGTTGAGCTTGCGAGCTACCCACCAAACACAAAGTCAAGCGTTTGAAAGATAATGGTGCATTATATATTTATACACAAGTAGAGTTGAAAAAAACGTGGATTAAGTAAAATTATTAATTTAATATTAAACTTTTTCTAAGTAAACGGTCAAAAGAAAAAAAAATTAAAAAAGATAGGACAATAATGTACAGACGGAGCGAATGTAATTACATTTCCATAGGGCAATGAAAAAAGTTGGATTTCAGTTTCACGTTTTCACCCAAATTTAGAGCTTTGATAACATAAAAGGCATTGTATGTTACCAAATACATTATTTACAACAAAAGATTTTTCGCATATCATACCAGTTTGAAATGACACACGTATACGTTTGGTGGACAAATATTGTGGAAAAAATATAATATTATTATATTCAGTCGTTGCTGTCTCATCGACGACTAAATTATAGAGTTGTACGGCTCCTGAAGGAATTTATTCAATTGAATCATTCATTCACTTTACTGAGCGTTTTCAGCTCAGTTCTTTCACTTATTTCAGTTCTTTCAGTAGCTCTTTTCAATGTGTGTATGTCAAAATCTATATGAGAAAAAGGAATTAATTCACTCAAGGCGAATTCATACAAGGTGAACTCACTTATGCAACTCTGTATAAAATTTATTAAAATGTCAAATGAAATGCTTTGGAAAAAACAATGGCCGCACACAAAAAGGAAAACCCAGAAGAACGCTTTGACAGTTCAATAATTTTGCCGTGGTAACAGCTGATCACCAATTTCTGAACTATGGCCACCTAGTATGAATTCGCCTTGAATTCACTCATATGTGCAGATACACACATGGTGTGGTGCCTTATATTATTAGAGTTGCCAGATGAAAAATTTTTAAACAGCACTGCTAAGATAAATATTTCAGTACTTAGTCTGTGTTCATACGAGTCATGTTTTACTGACATGATTGCGACTTTGTTGGCGAGAGGGGAGAAGGGAAAAGAAACGAGTACTCATGCGCATGTACTGTCAGTACGTTTTGCTTTCTCAATTGTTAAGCACACAACTATATGTACATGAATACAACTATATGCACATGTCGTCAACAATACATGAATTGTGTGAATACGAATGCAAGTTCAAAGAAGAAAAAGTAAGAATCTTGTCATTAAGACATGACTCGTATGAACACAAGCTTATTAACTCGGTGCACTATTTATATGTATTTATTTTAAAGTCACAAATCGGATTGATTTCTGTTATTGTATTAAAGCTAACGATCATTTAAATATATATCACAATTTATCATTTTTATATACGCGCAATTATTACTTATGTTGAATCAATATGTTTTATATTACATATCAACGAAAAAACCAATAAATTGAAAGTGTGGCTGCAGTGTCTGTCTTGTCTACTTGCTTTACTGTATGTCTACTTGCTTCATTTTGCTGTTTTGTTTTGATTTTTGTTATAAAACAGAATTTATGCACTTTCAAGCAAAGCAGCTATAGCGCTCTAACACAATGCACTAGAGTTGTGCTTTTCAGCTCAGTGATGTAACCGGTCATTTTAGTTCAGCTCAGTTTACTGAGCTAGTTCATTTAATAGCTCAGTGGCTCAGTAGTTCAGTTATAATGAAACAACAAAGGTGACTAAAAACTTTCTAACCATATTTATTAAAACACCCTGGCCATATTCAAAGATGACAGAAACTATAAGAATAATATCGTGAAGTTTCAGAGGCAAATATCCTCCATTAACGCCTTTAACATATTAAAAATCAATCAGAACTATAATGCGACTTTTTGAAGAGGTGGAGTATGAACTAAATATGCGTGTATACATATATATATATATATATATATATATATATATATATATATATATATATATATATATATATATATACAGTGGACTCCCGATAATTC
This sequence comes from Linnaemya tessellans, assembly GCA_951800035.1. NCBI lineage: Eukaryota > Metazoa > Arthropoda > Insecta > Diptera > Tachinidae > Linnaemya > Linnaemya tessellans. The sequence continues at coordinate 34,976,298 of OX637537.1, forward strand.
GTAATCGCAAGGGACTGGCAATTTCTTACGAATTATAGGGGTTTTCGATTTAGCGGGGTTTCGATTTAACGGGTTTAAAATAAAATAAAAACGAATTAACTGGTGTTTTCAGTTTATTTAATAAAACGATAAAAAAAACATAAAAAACAATTTTTAACAATTGTAATAAAATACAAAATAAATACATAAAATAAAATAACAAATTCATTTTCTTAACGTAAAATACATATGTCGCTTAATGGGTCATAAAGCTTCAACATATTATTTTTATTTGATATAATTTATTTACTTGATTTGTTCATTTTATTATCAGGCTGTGAATTGCCTAAATGTTTATTTGTCCCTTGATCATTTACAAGTATATTATGTATTTGTATTCCCTTGTTTGCCTAAATGTTTACGTGTAAATTATCAATTTCTTTTGTATGTTCATTCTACTGCAGTGCCTTTGTCTCGTTAAGTTGTCCCGTTATTTAAAAGGTTGTTTTTGTACATAAAGAATTTTAGCACAACTTAATTTATTTTAAAGACAAATTTTAGTTCGTAAGGAAAAGCACTGCGGTGAGTACTTAATGTACTTTGTATTTTTTATATATTTTAAATAAATTTTTTTGTATAGAAATAAACGCTTCACACCATTTAATAACTTTGGTCTTGTTATTTTTTGGTGTTGTTAAATTCGCTCCTTATGAACAACAGTCACCGCTAGTGACGACAAATTTTATTTCGCAACTTTGTGCGGAAAATCTTGTGGTTGCTTGCCTGCCGGAACAATTGGTTCTCTGCCTAAGAGACACATTTTATTTCGCAGCTTTGTGCGAAAAATATTGTAGTTCCAAGCTGCCGGAACATTGGTGATATTTTGAAAAAATTTATTGTGGTCCCTTGCCTGCCGGGACAATTGGTTCTCTGCCTAAGAGAAAATACATTTTTGGTGAAGAGGTTCCTCGCCTGTGGGAAGAAGAAATATTTTCAACGTTTGCAGATATATTTGTGCTCCATTCTGCCAGCTGAATACAATCTTTTTGGAAATTTTTATAAAAGTGGTCCCTCGTCCGTATGCCGGGACATATTTAAAATAATTTGTGGTGTCTTAAGTGTGTGCCTTCGTTTTTTTGGTGTTCTCACTTAAGCAATTAATTTGAAAAAAAAATTTTGGAGTTCACCATGCAACGATCGCCCGTAAGAAAAAGCCCTCTATTGCAGTCAGCATTAAATCAAAATAATAATGGTCCACCATCTGCCGCTGGAGCTCCATTGTTGCCCACCAGTTCCTCTTCCGCCGGAACAACAATGTCGTTGCCAGTAGTTCATTCTACATCTGGTGTCACAAATACAAACGTAAGTACTGCCAATGCAGGTGAACAAAATAAGTCCATCCCTGCCGCTGCCGGTGTGCTGATAGGTTCCACCGTCGTTGGAACATCAGGTACCATAGCCACCACTTTCACTACCGCTCCCATCATGGCTACTAGCACCTTTCAGCATAATCAACAAAATCCAGGTATTCATTTGGAAAACTTGCAAAGCCAAATCAATACGCTCCAGGCTCAGTTGCTGGCTGCCCAGGAAGTATTGTCCAACGCCCTCAATGCCAATTCGTCTTCATCCGCTGAAATGCCCCAGCCATCCAATATGGCGCCACCAGCTACAGATCCCAGTGATGCCAACGTTGGCAACTCTGCCTCAGCCAACGTCGACTGCGCTGGTCGTCGTACGCCATTTTCTTGTGTTAGCTGCAATGCAAATAATTCTGGTTTTTATGCAAGCCAACCGCCATTAGTACAAATGTTCCCGCCTAATAGTCTTGTGTTTCAAAATGGTGGTTCGATGGCAGTGCATAGAAAAATTTACGATTTACCAGAGTTTAGTGGCATACCTGAGGATTGGCCCATGTTTTCAACAGCTTTTAACAATTCCACTGCCGTCTACAACTATAATAATTTTGAGAATTGTGTTCGCCTCCAAATGGCATTAAAGGGTGATGCACGTGAAAGTGTTAAACCTTTGCTCATACATCCGGATAATGTGAATGTGGTGATGGAACAACTACGTTTTCGATATGGTCGTCCAGAAATGCGTCTTCGTTGTCAATTGCAACAAGTGAAAGAAATTCAGCCCATTGGTGAAAGTGCTATCGACAGGCTTGTGCCGTTTGCTGTTAAGGTGCAGAATCTTGCCGCCTTTTTGGAATCTGCTAATGGACAACAGCATTTGGCTAATCCTACACTAATGGACGAATTAGTTGGCAAGCTTCCCTTGAGTAAGAGAATGGAGTGGGCCCGATATGCCTCAACAATTAAGCCTTATCCAACTGTTCTGAATTTCAACAATTGGCTCAAAGATGTTGCTGATTTGGTACAAACTATTCAAGGGGTGAGTGGTAATCGAAATTATAGTGAACCAAAAAGAAAAGTTGTCCTCCATGCCGTGGATGGTCAACGCAAACAAGAATGCCCTATGTGCCAGGGTAACCACAAATTGTTTTAGTGCAAAAAATTTAGTTCATTGAGCGTGCCTAATAGATGGACTAATGTGAAAAAATTTAGGTTATGTTTTTCTTGCCTTGGCTCGGGGCATCCTAGTAGGAGTTGCCGTAACCGAAAAGAGTGTCCCATTGATGGTTGCCTAAGAAAACATAACAAATTATTACATGATGGTCAAAGTAATAATGGTGAAAATAATTCTGTGTCAAATGAGTTGGGAGCTTCAGGTGGTTCAACAAATTTAAGTGCGTCCGTCCTAAGCTGTGTGTCCCGTGCTGCAGATAAAAGTGTGCTGCTATTTCGAGTTGTGCCAATTATACTTTATGGTCCTAGTAACAAGGTTGAAACTTATGCGTTGTTGAATGAAGGTTCTTCTGTTACTATGGTGGACAGCTCCTTGGTGAGGCAACTGGGCCACCGGGGGCAACAAAGTAAATTGAATTTACACTGGTACGCTGGGAAGGCATCTGAGGAAATGGCATCTGTGGTAGATCTGCACGTAAGTGGGATTGGCAAGAAAAGGAAGTATGCTCTAAAAAATGTTTATAATGTCTCAAATTTGAAATTTCCGGCTCAAAGTTTTAATATGGACTTAAGTGCTCATCCTGGTTTACCTATTAAAACTTACAATGGTGTTGCCCCTAAGGTCCTGATTGGATTGGATCACTGCCACTTTGGTCGTCCTGATGAAATTGTGCCATTGGAAGAAAGTGGTCCTTATGCTGCCAACACACCATTAGGCTGGGTCGTTTTTGGCCCGATGAAGGGTAAGCCATTAAATTCTCATTTATGTTTGTTGTCAGTTCAGCTAGAACAGAAGGTGGCAAGTTACTTTGAAATCGAAAATTTTGGAGTGAAGGCTTTGCCAGTCGTAGAATCGAAGGAGGTTACACGAGCTCGTCAAATTATGAAGGAATCTACAGTGAAGGGAGATTTCAAACTCGGCTTTTGTGGTGCGCTGATGATATTGTCCTGCCTGACAGTTATTCCATGGCTTTAAATAGACTCAATGGTATTGAGAGGAAGATGAAGAGGATTCCTGAGTTTGGTGATGCCTATAAGTCCATCATGAAGGGTTATGTATCCAAGGGGTATGTACGAAAATTGTTGCCCAATGAAGCTTCTGGTGTTTGCCCTAGGACTTGGTATCTTCCTCATTTTGGAGTGGTCAACCCAAATAAGCCTGGAAAGCTTCGTCTAGTTTTTGATGCTGCTGCAACCGTTGAAGGTGTCCGCTGAATTCCATGCTGTTGAAGGGTCCTCAAGAATATAAGCCTTTGCCGTCAATTTTGTTCAACTTTCGTGTTGGTGCTGTTGCAGTTTGTGGGGACATTAAAGAGATGTTTCACCAAGTCTTTGTTTCTCCTGAAGATAGGTGTTCCCAACGGTTCCTTTGGCGTGAAAATGACAGGAAGCCACCCGATACTTACGAGATGCTTGTGATGACATTTGGGGCTGCTTGTTCGCCCTGCGTAGCCCATTATGTTAAAGAAACCAACGCTTTGAGCTATCGTGAAGAATATCCTCGTGCGGTGAAGTCTATAGTGGATCATCATTATGTGGATGACTTTGTCGACAGCTTTCCAACTACTGAAAGAGCTATTGAGGTTGCCCAACAAGTTCGTGACATCCATAAGTCTGCCGGATTCGAGCTACGAAAGTTTTCATCCAATTCGACGGAAGTAATTGTGGCTCTTAAAGGTACAGTGGAGAAGCCGGTGAACTTTTCCAGCGATATCAAGGAGCTGCAATCAGAAAAGGTCTTAGGTATGTACTGGCAACCTAACGATGATACTTTCAGGTTTGAGCTAAAGTTCCACAATGTGAATGCTGATGTCATAGAAGGTCTGAGGTCCCCAACAAAACGTGAGTTACTAAGTGTGGTCATGTCTGTCTTCGATCCACTTGGTTTTTTGAGCAATTTTATGGTCACAGCTAAATTGTTGATGCGTGAAGTATGGAGACATGATATCCGATGGGATGACGCTTTGCCCGATGAAATGTATGACGTGTGGAACAATTGGCGCCAAGAGCTCAAATATGTTGTTAACCTAAAAGTGCCTCGATATTATTTTGGAAATGGCGATCCTACTCGACTGGAGCTACATGTTTTTGCCGATGCTAGTGAGGATGCATTTGCCGTGTCATATTGGAGGTCCATAAATGCTGATGGAAAAATTGAAGTATCCCTCGTAGCTGCAAAAACTAGATGTGCCCCTCTAAAAGCGATGAGTATCCCCAGGCTCGAACTTCAGGCTGCTGTTTTGGGCACTCGATTAATGAATACAATTTTGATGGAGCATTCCATGAAAGTGTCTCGAACCATCTGTTGGAGCGATTCCACGACAGTTATCAATTGGATTGGCTCAGGAAGCCGTAGATACAAGCCCTTTGTTGCTCATCGAATCACAGAAATTTTAGATTCCACTAGCCCAGCAGATTGGAGATGGCTGCCAACCAATCTGAATGTTGCTGATGAAACCACGAGGATTAAGTCTCAAGTCAACTTTTCAAATGAATCCAGCTGGTTTAGTGGCCCAACGAGATAGCCAACGAGATAGATTTAATGCCGAAATAGAAAATTTAAAATCTGAAGAAAGTTTGCCAAAAGGTAGTGAATTGTTTATGTTGGCTCCGTATTTGGATGAAAATTCACTACTTCGAGTTTATGGCCGTGTGGACGCAGCTAGTTGGTTACCCATGGAAATAAGACATCCGATTATATTGCCTTCATCTCATCCCGTTACCGAGTTGATTGTGGCCCATGTATAGTGCAAGATGAAGCACCAGAATTTCGAAGCAACGATATGTGAAATCAGAAGATCATTTTGGATTCCCTGCCTTAGAAAAATTTTGCGTAGGTGTGTTTCCAAATGTTTCATTTGCAGGTTTCGTACTACATTGCCGGTGCCACCACTTATGGGTTCTTTGCCAGAAGACAGATTGACGCCATATATTCGGCCCTTTACATACACTGGTATGGATTATTTCGGGCCACTAACTATAACCATTGGTCGACGCCATGAAAAGAGATGGGTTGCCTAACCGTCAGAGCCATTCATCTAAAAGTTGCCTTTGGCTTGTCCACAGATGCGTGCATTCTTGCCATACGCAATTTTATAAACCGGCGTGGCATGCCTACAAGACTCAGAAGCGACAATGGTAAAAATTTTGTTGGTGCTGACCAAGTCGCTAAGAGGTTTAACGAAGTGTTTGATGTGACCCGAATTGAAGATGAACTGTCATCGAAAGGTATTGACTGGCAATTCAATTGTCCGCATAATCCTGCAGAAGGTGGTATATGGGAACGTATGGTCCCGTGCGTCAAACGTGTGCTACAGTCAACTTTGAAAGAGTCTGCCCCTCGTGAACACACACTGCAGAGTTTCCTGATTGAGGCAGAAAAAAGACGAGGAACCCCTAACGAATAACCATTTTATGCTTGGTTGCCCAAATACAGCCCAAACTCCTGCCGGAGCCCTATTTTATTAAGAAAGCAGTGGTGCATCTCCCGCAAATTACGTGACCACTTTTGGAATCGCTGGATCCAAGAATATTTGCCCACATTGACAAGACTTTCCAAATGGTGCCAACGTACGAAGCCCATTGCCGTTGGTGATCTGGTTCTCATTTGTGATCCGTCAGTGTCTCGAAGAGATTGGAGACGTGGTAGAGTAGAAGAGGTCTACAAGGGCAAAGATGGTGTTATTCGTCGCGCTGATATCCGTACTACCACTGGTGTCTTAATGCGCCCTGTTTCTAAACTTGCGGTCCTTGATCTGGAGTAGTGAATCGTGGCCGATCCACGGGGGTGGGGATGTCGCTTAATGGGTCATAAAGCTTCAACATATTATTTTTATTTGATATAATTTATTTACTTGGTTTGTTCATTTTATTATCAGTCTGTGAATTGCCTAAATGTTTATTTGTCCCTTGATCATTTACAAGTATATTATGTATTTGTATTCCCTTGTTTGCCTATTTGTTTACGTGTAAATCAAATTCTTTTGTATGTTTATTCTACTGCAGTGCCTTTGTCTCGTTAAGTTGTCCCGTTATTTAAAAGGTTGTTTTTGTACATAAATAATTTTAGCACAACTTAATTTATTTTAAAGACAAAATTTAGTTCGTAAGGAAAAGCACTGCGGTGAGTACTTAATGTACTTTGTATTTTTTATATATTTTAATTAAATTTTTTTGTATAGAAATAAACGCTTCACACCATTTAATAACTTTGGTCTTGTTATTTTTTGGTGTTGTTAAATTCGCTCCTCATGAACAACAGTCACCGCTAGTGACGACAACATATGTATTTACATTATCTAAAATTAATTTTAAAAAATGAGTGATGTGTTTCATACTTTTCCCACGGAGGTTGTCCAAGGTAATTTCTATTTTTATTAAGAAATTAAAAATTTCTTCGTCCACAGTATGATTGGAGACATAAAATCTTAATTTATTAATTGCCAATTTTGCCTCTTTATTCATCATTAATGGAACTTTGTTGTTGCCATCATCGTCGTCGTCATTACTTTCTACATTGTTAGCTGTAACTTTTTCGACTTTTCTTTCTTCACACTCTTTTAATAAAAAGTATCGGATGTTTTTCATGGAGTGATACAACTTTGAGTTGGCATCACTGCTTTATTTGACCATCCGTTTAACAGCTGATAGTTGCTTTTTGTTTAGTTTGCTTTGACATTTCATTATGGATCGACTTACACCAGATCAACGCGTGAAAATTGTGGAAATTTGTAATCAAAATAATGGTTCTGTTCGTCAAACTTATCGTGCACTTCGTCTATTTTATAGCGTACATAATCGCCCCTCAGAGCTGCTAATTCGAAGAACAATAGATCGTTTTCGGACTACATTTACTGTTACTGATAATTTGCATCCCGTGAAACGCACTGAAGAATCTACAGCCGCTGTACAGGAAAGCATTGAAGATGATCCTAATCAATCAATTCTTCGCCGTTCTCAGCAACTGGGATTGTGTCTTTCCACTTCATGGAAGATTTTACGCAAAGATCTTAACTTATAAGCTTTCAAGATTCAACTTGTGCAGGAATTAAAGCCAAACGACCATCGTATGCGCCGCCAATTCGGTGAATGGGCTAAAGCACAAATTATATTGATTTTGAATTTCCATTCAAAATTTTATTTTCCGATGATGCCCATTTTTGGTTGAATGGGTACGTAAATAAACAGAATTGTAGCATTCGGAGTGAGGAGAATTCACAAGCTTTTGTCGAAACACCATTACATCCACAGAAAATTACTGTTTGGTGCGCTTTATGTGCTGGCGTAGTCACTGGCCCATATGTCTTCAAAAACGATGATAGTCAGAATGTTACTGTAAATGGTGAACGGTATAGGAACATGATTCGAAGTTTTTTCGTACCTCAATTAGCTGGCATTAATCTTGCTGATATGTGGTTCCAACAGGACGGAGCCACATGCCACACAGCGGGCGCGACAATTGATTTACTCAGGGAAACTTTTGACGAAAAAATAATTTCACGAAATGGCCCAATTAATTGGCCCCCAAGATCGTGTGATTTAACCCCATTGGATTATTTTTTTTTTGGGGTTATGTAAAGTCACTTGTGTACGCCGATAAACCACAAACAATTGAACACCTGCTAATCAACATTCGAAGAGTTATCGGCGAAATACGGCCGCAAATGCTGCGAAAAGTTTGTGAAAATTGGTGTTTCAGATTGCGCCTTGTACGCGCCACTTACGAGTCCCAGCGTTTTTCAATAATAAAAAGTATAAATATTTTATTTCTTCTTTATTTAATGAACTCTTAATTAGAACTAATTTCTTAATTCTATTTACAATATTCATAACTTATCTTTTACTCTATAATTCAGCTGACGTTTGGTGAAATGGTTTTGCAAAAAATATTAAATTGAAATTAAATGACGAAATGCTGACTACTTAGATTGCGAAATGATATAGTTTATTGAACTATGAAAGTAGGGCATTGCATTTGGTAATTAATTATTATTGCTTACTATGTGAATTGAGTTTGTTGAACCAATGAAAATATTACTGTTCCCAATTAACTGGTAGGGAATGTGTTGGGCTATTGGAATGGGTGGTTGACATAACTCCTCCCCCATTTAACTGAAAACTCTCCTGAGTTTTTATAGTTACGTTTATTTTGTGATTTTTCATTTTTTTGTATATGAAAAATATAATTACTACACTTAATGCCAATAGGCTGAATATCAAAGCTAGGCCATTAAAAGCGTAATTGAGTTTTTTATGAAATCTGATTTCTTCGATCTTCTGAATATTTTCGATCTGATTAAATACTATTTCATCAAACGTTAGCTGAGATGTAATATTATTTAAATTAAAGTTATTGTTTATTAAAAAGTGTTGTTCAAACTTATCATAAAAATTACAATACATATCTCCATTTATTTCTAATTTACAATCATTAAATGTTATCAGTTGATTTCCTTTTAAATTGAGTTTTCTATTATTGCAAGTACTATTAAATATGGAATTTTTGTGATTTTTCATAATTATTAAGCCTGGTTTTATTTCTATAGTTTCCATTTGTTTGTTCTTTCTCTTTAAGCAATTGTTTGTAAAAATACATAGTTTAGACTGTTTTAAATTACTTCTTTTTAATTCCTTATTAAAATCATACATTGTGTTGTTTATCTTTAAAATTTCTTTGTTTTCAAAGACTAATTCTTCTTGATTTTTTTTTTTTTTAGGAGTAGGACCAGCACTCAGGGGATGACCCCTATATATGCAATGCATTGCGCCGGAACTGAAAACGAGGGGATAGTATTGAGGAGACAGATTAGGAAAGATGAGAAGATAGACAGTTCTTTTTTTTTTTTCATTAGGTATAGATACAAAAAATTATCTTTTTACTTTTCTTATATCTTTAGGTATTTGAATTGCAAAAATTATCTTATTTTCTTTATATTGGGCTGCACTTACTTTAGTATTTTGTGTTTTGTAAAGATCGATATTGTAACGAATTATTTCTTCACTTGTTAATACATTATTATTCATAGTGTTTGTTTTTGCAGCAACAAGATTATTTTGTATGTGTTCCACATTATCTACCAAAATTTTAATTTTTAACAGTATATACAAATATATGAGCTTATTTTCTAATTCTTCATCATTCTTAGATATTTGATTCAATCTTGAGTTAATTTGTGCCCTATCGCTTTATATTGTGTTCTTTAGTTTTGAAATTGTGCTATTGAATATGTGGTTTATTTGGATACTTTTGTTAAGGTCTTCTATTATTGCATGATTGTTGTCTTCAATTGTACGTAAATGTCGTTCTATTTCTGTCCTGTCGGAGTCGTCCATTGTGCCGTATAACCATTTCATTCCTGTTCCTACGAAATTTATTAGTCCTCTTGGATGTCTAGTGGGGGTAATTGTTTTTAATTTTGATTTTACTTTTGTTAGTTCATTATCTAAAAAGTGTTTGTCGTTGATGTTTGCTATTATTTTTATGTTTTCCTCTAGTCCTTCTATAACGTACTGGATTTCTTTGGGATCAATGATGTGTAAAATAGTATTGTAACTGTATGTTATGTCTACGTCTTCTAATGCAATTTCAGCGAACCCATTGGTGCTATTGATATTTTCGATAATTAGGGTGGTGTTGCTCACAGTAAAAAGCATCGTAATTATTGTTATTAACAGCGTCATATGTACCTGAAAATTTATTAGTTCTTTTTATATTTGTTGGGTGGATACCTTCTAGTTTCATTTTTTTGTATCTAGGTTCTTGTTTATGTCTATGAGCTTTGTAATTTCTTACGTACCCTTCCTGATTTGTATTTTGGTATTCTTCTCTATTAGGATTTAACTTTGTGATTTGTTTTTCTTTCGCGGTTTTTAATAAATAATAGATTTTGTTTTTTTCAATTTTTCCGTTGGCTATATCTATTGGTTTTGCCTTGGTTACGGAATAAACAGATTTGTTGTACCATTCAGTACATTTGTACAATTTTTCCTGGACTGATAAACCTGAATTTTCGATTTCTAATGTTCTAAATCTCTCTCCTAAGGTGTTATGGAATCTTTCGATATCTGCATTTCCTGTATGAGAATTCGGTTTTGTAAAATGGATTTCTACTTCTTCTTGCCTAAGAAAATCTTTAACATTGGTTGAGTTGAATTCATTGTCGGCAATTGTAAGTTTTGGTTTTGCGGTTAAAGAGAAATATTAACGAAGTTTTTCTATAAGTGTTATACTATTCCTGTCTTCTAGGTAAATAGCAGTAGCTTGTTTCGAAAATTTGTCTATGAAAGTTAGGAAACTATGTTTTTTAATAACATAAGTGTCTATGTGTATTATTTCATTCGTGTCTTTGGGTGTTTCTGTTATGTAGTACTTTGGATTATATGGTTTTCTATCATATTTACTTCTACAACACACATCGCAGTTATTTATATATTTTTGGATGAGTGCTTTAAGATTTTTGAAGTATATGGCATTTTTTTAAACCTTTGTAATTTTCGTTTATTCCAGCATGACCTGTTTCTTATTTGTGGTATTTCTGAATATACCTAAGGGCTTCTTCTTCATTTCTCATATCTTTAGCATGATATGAGCATCTATAGAATTTTATACTTGTGTTAAATAGCTCTATTAGTTTTTGTTGCTCTATGTTATAGTCGGAATCTGAAACGCCTGAATATATTCCTACTTTTCCTGTTTTTATAAATCTCCTAAACATTCTGACATGAATCCACTTCTAATATCGTCTAAGCTTACAAAAATTTTTCGTTTATTATCAATTACTTTAATTTCTTCTGTCTTAAAAATTATTTGGGTATGGAATCGGTTAACGATGGAGTCTAATATAGGAAAGTGATCATTCCTTTCTTCCTGTTGGGAATGAATAGTAGCGGCTGTACTTAAGTTGTCTATGTTAATGTCTTCATCTATTGCGTAAATTTCTCCTGTGTCTGCTTTAATTCTGCTAAGAAAATCGGCTAAAGTATTCTCTTTGCCTTTGATGTATCCGATGTTAATGTCGTATTCTCCAAGTTTAAGTAACCAACGTTGAAGTCTCGGATTTATATCCTTTCCCTTGTGTTTAGTTTGTAGCCATTTTAGTGGTTGATGATCTGTCATGAGATCAAAGTTTCTTCCATATACGTATGGCCTAAAATAATTTACTCCCCAAACGATGGCCAACAACTCTTTTTCTGTTGTGGAGTATTTTCTTTCGTATTCATTTAGAGTTCTACTTGCGTAGCTAATGGGATGGTTGTCCTGTGTTAATACTACTCCGATGGCGAATTCACTAGCGTCTGTTGCTAATGATACCTTTAGTAGTAAGAATGTGTCCTAGGTATTCCGTAGATTTCGCAAAAAACCTGCACTTGTCGACTTGGATCTTAAGATTATGTTTTCGAAGGGCATTAAAAATTTTTTGTATACTATCTTTATGTTCTTGTACTGTACTGCTAAAAATCAAAATATCATCGAGATATACCACACATATTTTCTTGATGTATTCTCTTAATACAGAATTTATTAGTCTTTGAAATGTAGCAGGGGCATTCTTTAACCCAAAAGGCATACGGACGAATTCATAGTGTCCTAGTGGGGTAGAAAATGCCGTCTTTTTCCTGTCTTCCTCTTTAATGAGGATCTGGTGAAACCCTTTAGCCAGATCGAGTGTAGTGAAATACTGTGCTCGACCAAGTTTTTCTAGGATAGTATCAATGTTTGGTATTGGGAATTTGTCACTAATAGTAATTTCATTTAAGGCTCTGTAATCTACCACGATTCTCCATTTCTTTTTTCCCAAATTGTCCGACTTCTTGGGTACAATCCATAGGGGAAAATTATATGGAGATACGCTTTCTCTCATTATCCCTTGTTCTATCATTTCTCGCATTTGTCTATTGATTTCCTCCTCGTGTATTTGAGGATACCTATATATTTTAGAATATATAGCTTTGTTGCTTGTTGTTGTGATCTCATGTTGTACTTCATGAGTGTGAGTGAGTAAATTACATTCTTGAAAAAATAAGTCTGAATTCTTAGAAATAAGGTCTGTTAAAAATGTCTCCTCTTCTTTATTCATGTCTTCATGTTTTAGTTTGCCTAAGATGTCTACTGATTGTGTTTCTAGAGTTTGTATTTCTTCTGAATTGTATGGACAAGAGTCTATAAATTTTATTTTATTACCGTTTATATGTAAGGAGTCCTCTTCTAAGTTTATTATTGCCGAAAATGCTTTTAATATATTTTGTCCTATTAAGCCATCAAAATTTTTGCCTTCAAAGTTGGTTAGTTTCCAACACATAATATTATCTTCTTTAAATTCTTCAGGAAGAGGTGTAATAACTTCTTCGTCTATACAGAAATTTCCGCTTATTGTATGAAAATATATTGGTTTCTTTAATTTTGTTCTTTTAAATTGAGATAATAAGTTTTTGTTTAGCAATGAAGTTGTTAATCCTGTATCGAGTAAACATTTGAGGATTGTATTTCCTATTCTTAAGTCAACTATCGGTAAACGAATTTTTGGGCTTGATACTGAAAATTTGCTTCACCTGTACTATTGTTTTCAATATGGTCTACTTCCATTGGAGTAGCCCCATTGTTGTTATGACTAAAAGTTCTGTTTAAATTTTGGCTACGTCTGGACTGTTGGGAATTATTTGCATTAAAAAAGTTTTGGCGAAACTGAGTCGAATTATTATTTTGACGAACTGGAGGATGACTGTTAGTGTATGGATTTTGAAATGGTTGTCCTTGAAAAGTCTGTCTTTGTTGAAATGTCCTGTTCTGTCCATTTTCACTATAATTTCTCTGTTGTTGGTTTTGTTGACGTGTATAAGTATTCTTTTGAAATCTATTATCATATTGTCTTAGTATTCCGGTCTCTTCTAAAGCGTAATAAGCTTCCCTAAGAGTGGATATATTTCTACTATAAATTATGCTAGATAAATTTGGATGTATTCCATTCAAAAATGTTTTAAGTATAATTGATTCATTAGTAAGAGGCGAAAACTCCTGTGGTTTATTTATATCAAATTCGTACTTAGTGTTTAACTTGTCTAATATATTTCTAAGGTTCTTAAAATAATCGCTTACATTAGTATTCTTCATGTTGATTGCTTGATGATAGAGAGAGTGATATCCTTCTTTGATTCCGAAATTCTTTACTAGTTCTTCCTTTATTCGGGCCCATGTTGCTTCTGCTCCTAAAGCTCTCACTACTTGTAGGGCTGGTCCTTGGATTTTATTTTTTACGTATCTTTCGAACACAAAACGTTGTAGGATGGCATTCTCCTGGAACAGCGGCAATATTAATTCCACTTCTCTGATGAACGATGATAGGTCATACTCTTTGGTACCATGAAATTCCTTAATACGAGCTGCTTCCTTAATCAGGTCAGACCCAGATAGTACGGCGGGCTGGATGTGGTTGTTATCTTCTGAGGACATTTCTTTATCGTCTGATCTTGTTTGAATAGTTTATTCTAGTGTTTTTCCTTTCACTGTCACTCCTTAAGGATATATTGTCTTTAGACACTATTTCAGTTTGAAAGTTTTTATTTTAGATTTTTTTTCACTATAGCTCTTTTGTGCTATATTGTCTTCAGACGTTGAAAAAAAAACTTGCACAAATTCTTGGTAAAGTCTTTAGACTTATTGTTCACGTTATACAAAAATATCTTTTCTTTAACGATTGTTTCAATGAAATCTTTAGATTTTTCAATGTCACTGTTCGCTTTTTCACGAGGATATTTTATTTTAACGATTAACGGTTTAATGGTGTCCTTAGGGATATTCACTATTTTCCGTTAAAAAAGGATCTTTTACCGACTGCGCCACTTACGAGTCCGAGCGTTTTTCAATAATAAAAAATATAAATATTTTATTTCTTCTTTATTTAATGAACTCTTAACTAGAACTAATTTCTTAATTCTATTTACAATATTTATAACTTATCTTTTACTCTATAATTCAGCTGACGTTTGGTGAAATGGTTTTGCAAAAAATATTAAATTGAAATTAAATGACGAAATGCTGACTACTTAGATTGCGAAATGATATAGTTTATTGAACTATGAAAGTAGGGCATTGCATTTGGTAATTAATTATTATTGCTTACTATGTGAATTGAGTTTGTTGAACCAATGAAAATATTACTGTTCCCAATTAACTGGTAGGGAATGTGTTGGGCTATTGGAATGGGTGGTTGACATAACTCGCCAGCCGTGGCGGCCACATGACCGAAGTCATATTTAAATATTAATGTCATAAAATTTTCTATCCAATAAAGACCGTTGATTGATATCAAAAATATATTACTGTTTTATTATGATTTAAACTTGTATCACTCTATAAAAAACACCCGATACAACAAAATGGTCTCCATGAATTATCTTGAGAGCAACAAGCTTAAATTGATTGCAAAATCACTGCAACTATTCATATAAAGCGTAGTATATACATATATGTATATAGTAAGAATTTTAACGAACATTTATATTGCTATATTAAATTGAATTAATTGAATCTCAAAAAGACATGATAAATACATATTCCAAGGCACAAAAGAAAGTCAACATCAGTTTTATTCAACTTACACAGCAGAGCAGAACAGCTGTTTTCGAACGACGCAACCCTTTCATCATCAGTGCTCATGTGTATTGTGTTTGTCACCACGTATTAGGTGGCTTAGTTGAATTTGATCACAGTACCTATTTACACAAATTTTATTGTGAAAAAGAATCCGAGAACTGTATCATATATATATATATATATATATATATATATATATATATATATATATATTATTTGGACTATTACCGATTTTCTTTGTAAGCCACTTAATAGATTATAAGTGAATCCTGACTTAACCCACATTTTGGAGTATATAAAATTAGTTTCTTCCACTTTTTTAAAACAAAAGAAAAGTTTATTTAAAACAACCAAATATGGATTTAATATTTTTTTTTTTGGACCAGCACTCAGGGCATGACCTCTATATATGCAATGTATTGCGCCGGAACTGAAAACGGGGGATAGTATTGAGGGGACAGATTAGGAAAGATGACAAGATAGACAGTTGTTTTTGTAGCTATTTCAACCTTTTACTTCGCCGGCTAATTTTTGGTAGAGGGTCGACGAAGGTGGGTGCTGTTACTCTGCAGTGTCAGTCGCTGCCAATTATGTTCAGTGACCAGTGACTATGCCTTCATCATTGAAACAGACTGGCAGCAACTAACACAACCACGCACTAATGCTGATCAGAGGAATTCAACAGAACATTTCATGACTCAGGGCGGGCTCGAACTCACTACCCTCCGCTTCATAGTCTCGTGTTCTACTACTTCAACCAACAGCAATTAAATCAATAGTTAAAACAAAAACAATAATTATTATACCCTCCAAAAAAGAATATGGAGAGTATATTCACTTTGTCATTCCGTTTGTAACGCAGCGAAATATCCATCTGATACCTCATAAAGTATATATATTCTTGATCAGTGATGAAATATAAAACGATCTGAGCATGTCCGTCCGTCTGTGGAAATCACGATTCAGTCCATACGAAAAGAGCCAGACTCTTGAAATTATGTATGAATATATCCTGAAGGATAGCACAGGATATGTTCGGAAATCGGAAAAGAGGGAAAAAAGTCCCCTAAGAAGAACTAAACCAACCTCTAAAAAACAACAAAATTTTTCAAGTTTTTATTCGTAATTTTGTTAATTTTGTAATTTTGTTAAGCAAATGATATATTTTGATGTCAGAGAAGTTACAACGCGTTAAACTTGGAGCCATAAAATTAAGAAAACAGAGTGGACTATACGCGAGTTTTTTCCATACAATATTAGTTACGCATGCCAACAAAACGTGGAGTTGAGACGACAATGGACTACAAGCGAAGAGGACTTTAGAACAAATAATTTGTATGGAATTTAAAAAAAAACTGCAAATGAAGACGACCGTTTTGGCTTATGTCCGTTTTTGGCCTTTAAGCGGAATGTACTATAAGCGAAAAGTACTGTACATATATATATATATATATATATATATATATATATATACATATATATATATATATATATATATATATATATATATATACATATATATATACATATATATACATATATATATATATATATATAATATATATATATATATATATATATATATATATATATATATATATATATTAGAGTGGAAATACCATAAAACATATTTGATATTTTAATAATTTTTTTGACTGCATCAAATAAGCTGTGAGTCACTGTATATGTATATATGTATATATATATATATATATATATATATATATATATATATATTAGACTGGCCGTACGATGTATGGCTTGTTTTTGTTTTTGGAAATTTAAATTTTATTTTTTCTTAAAATGTTTGTTTTGATATAAAAACATACTCCAGAAATTTTCAGCCAAATCGGATGATGCCTAGTAGTGCCTAGTTGACCTTGAAGTTTACAATATGTGCATTATAGGGAAACCTACATAAAGAAATAACGTTTTCACCAATAAACGGTAGATTTTAGAAATATGTATTTATTTGAGTTATGTATATTAAAATACCTGGTTTACAAGGGAGCTTTTCGTGTGAGACGGATATATTTTCCTATAATGTTCCACCACTTGCAACAGATATTGCTTGTCTTCCTCGTCATACGTTAGCGCTCGATTAAAATCTGTTATCAATTTAACTCCCCTTTCGGCTGCATCGTTGACAACGGCCAAATTTTCGCAAATAATTTTTCCAGCGCAAAAATCATCTCTATCTTTCCACGTTACCGGATCCGAATGCAAGAAACTCCAATCAATTTGCAATCGAGTGAAGAATCTTTTTGTTTTTGCAGACACGAAATCGCTCAAATTTTTTTCAGTATACGCTCTGACATCTTCTATTGTAGCTTTAATTTTTTTCGAAATATCTTCTTCATATAATTCTGCAATGTTACCAAGGGCATTAACCATTTTTAGTTTTATATCGTAAGGGATTTGGTCATCAAAGAAAGACAGAGCAACAGCTTCTTCACTCAAATACCATAAATGATTGATAATTTTTTTTAACAAAATGATGGAAATATTTGTATCATAATATGCAGTTACATCATTTATAAGTTGCAAATCTAATCTTGGTGCATTAACAGATTTGACACATCCAAACCAGTACGGAACGTAAATTCGCGTCAAAAATACACAAATGTTACGAAAGCTATTTAATTCCGCTGTGGTTAGTTTAAATTGCTCACGAAACAGAAACACTTTAAAGCAGTATATATTTTTCGACATAAATCGAGCATGCGTTGTTGCACCAGGTGCACGGAATCCCGAAAAGCCTGGTGCTTTTTCACCAATAAAAAGCAATGAAAGTTGCAATACTTCTTTATAATCTGCCCGAACGTATTGAGATTTCAATGCCTCAATGCAAAATATTTTGTGGTATTCTAATTCACCCACCGTAAAAAGTTTTTCTACATCCTCATCCGATATTCCACTCTTAAAATTAATTTGGTTAATATTTGGCCAAAACTTGGAGAAGCGATTAAAAATAAGAACTTCTGGTGCAGCAGTTTTACCAAAATTTAGTTCGAAGACAGCTCTTATCAACAATTCACTAATGTGATGACGACATGGAAGAAACAGCAAGTCCCTTTTTAATTTCTTTTCTAATAAGTAGGCTGCACCCTTATTAATGCCAGTGTTACTTGCTGTTGTGTCAAAAGATATTATTTCGACTAAATTGTCCATTTTCCATTTTATCAAGAAGTTAAAGGTTGTATCAGCTATACTTTCACCAGAGGAGTCTTGCATTTTTGGAATTCCAAGCAGTTTCTCCACATTTTTGCCAGTCACAACTAGAGCTAGTCGCTCTGATTTTTCTTTGCCTTTTACTTCTGGAAGTAGTTTGCCATCCCAATGAAGGACAAATACTTCAGGTATCTTGAATCAGAAAAATTAAAAAAAAATATTATTTTTATACAACTAGTCACAAAAATAGATTTTTTAGTATTTACATTGAAACTTTCCAGAATCTGCTGAGCTTGTTTGCGGCGATAATCCCTCCTCATCGCCTGAATAGTGGTTCGATTGAGGACTAAAGCGTGCAATTTTATTGCTGTGGAAGTTGGATTGACTCCCTCAATTTTTCGTAGTAGTGCAGCTGCTGTTGCAGTAATTAAATGCATGGCATCTCTCGTACTAATTTTGCATTTGTCCATACTTGCCAGCATTCTATCATCAATAAAATGGATATTTCCACGCGATTGTTGACCTTGTGTTACGACGGTCGGTTCATCGTCTGCTATATCAATTGATACATTTTGATCAACCACAGAATACGCCATTTCGCTACTTTCAGTACTACCTGAAATATCCATAGCAGATATTTGCTCTGATATTTCAAGAAAAAATAAATAAACTAATTTGCATGATAATTCAATAAAAATCTCAATTACCTAAATAAACATTTTTCTCGCGATACGTTTCAACGCGCATTTTTAATATATCAGAACGCTTTTCTTTTCGTTTCTGTTTTTCCACCATTTTTACATCTACACCAGACATACTTCCTGGTCGACCTCTTTGCCTTTGAAGAACAAGAAAGTCTTTATCCTGTTGGATCTTCATTACCGCAAGTGCATCTGACGTTGCAATGTCAAATATATAATTTTCAATGCGATCCACAAATTCCTCTTCGTTTTTCCGGTGCTTCTCATACTTGGACTTGGCATTCTTCTGCAAATTTCTCCATTTCTCATATATTCTCTCCAAGGCTTTAATAGAGTTTTGTTCTGACATTATCGGAATGTTGGCTCTTTTCCAAAAATCAGAAACAACTGCAATTGTCAATTTTGCACTGCTTTTTAAAGAATAGTTTTTCATACGTATTTTATAAAAAAAAATTGAAGAACCTGCTTCACTGACGGTAATTTTGCACCCAAAATTTCATTTTTACATTTTCCTATGAACAATACTAAATCATCTCCAGATCTCAGTTGTTTTTTTAATGCCATTATTTATTATTTTTTTTATTCTTTACTATTTTTTTTAATTTTCACTTATATTCACTGTCACTTAACAGACTCTACTTAGTAATGAAACGCAAAGCTTACATGCTTGTTAAGATCATCTAAATAACGGTAATCAGTTCTTTTAGACTTTGTATTTCTTTTTTGCAGCATGTTTCTCATCATCTCAACTTGCTTTAATGTCCCGTTAGATTTGCTCTTCTGTAGCATGTAGCAATTGTATCAAATAAGTTTTTAAGCAAATAATTTTTTTTTAACAATTATGTATTATTTTTTTTGAAGCGAAAGAGAGAGTAATGTAAAGAGAATAGAAAAAAGCTATTCCTTGAATGAATTATATGTATATAACAAATTTAATAGTAATAATATAATAAAATTAAATCTGTTGCACATTTTTTTTTAGTCAAAGTAGAACAAACTTTGTGCAACGCATAAGAAAAAAAACTTTTTGGCGTAGTAAACTTCAAGGTCAACTAGGCACCACTAGGCATCATCGGATTTGGCTGAAAATTTCTGGAGTTTGTTTTTATATCAAAACAAACATTTTAAGAAAAAATAAAATTTTATTTTCCAAAAACAAAAACAAGCCATACATCGTACGGCCAGTCTAATATATATATATATATATATATATATATATATATATATATATATATATATATATATATATATATACATATATACATATACAGTGACTCACAGCTTATTTGATGCAGTCAAAAAAATTATTAAAATATCAAATATGTTTTATGGTATTTCCACTACAGAGAAAAATCTTATATATTTTATATTGATAAATTACATGATTTATTTAAAAAAAATTAACAAAAAATGTTTCTTCATAAGAAAGATATAGCAAATTGAATAATTCAGTTACAGTTTTGAGGTCATAGCTTCAATGTTGCACAAAATTAAAAGTATTCAAAAACATAAAAACATTACTACTTAATTTTCATGATTACGACTAATACTTAGTGCGGTATCCCTTTTGATTTACAACAGCTTTTAACCGGGAATTCATAGATTCCACCAGTTTTGCTGTATAATCGAAACTAATTTTAACCCATTCCTCCTGTAGTGCCCGTTTCAGATTAGAAGCATTAGAAATATTGTGGGTTCTTATTTTATTTTCAGCACTGACCACAAATTCTCAATAACGTTGAGATCTGGACTCTGTGCAGGTGTCAGTACTACATGTGGGCAGTTCCCGACAAGCCAAGTTTTACAATACTAGACGTATGCTTGGGATCGTTGTCTTGGTAGCACCTAAAATAATCCCTAATGCCCATTTTATCCGCACTTTGTACTAAATTATCTTTTAGCAGATCCAGATACATATTTTTATCCACGATTCCTTCAATAAATGTCAAATTTCCGACGCCTGAATAGGACATGCAACCCCATACCATCACACTGCCTCCGCCGTGTTTAACTGTAGGGCGCAAATTACATGGCTGAAGCGCGGTATTTGGTTTTCTCCACACTCAAGACTTAACACCAGACCTGAAAAGGTTAAATTTGCTTTCATCCGCAAAAATAACGGATTTCCAGAACGAAATGTCTATGCTCATATGATGTTTGCAAACCTCTATTCTGCGTTTTCTATTACAAGTATTAATCAACGGCTTATTTCGCGCAGTCCTTCCATGGAAATTTTCTTCGCGTAGAACTCTTCGAACAGTTTTTGCGTTACAGACCTTCAGAAAACAAGTCAAAGTCGAGACATTTTAATTTTTCTAAAAAAGTGTTACCTGCATCAAATAAGCTGCGAGTCAATGTATATATATATATATATATATATATATATATATATATATATATATATATATATATATATATATGTATATATATATACATATATATATATATATATATATACATGTATATATATATATATATATATATATATATACAAAGTTTAAAAGTTACAAAGTTTAAAAATAGATTCAAATATAACGATAACGTGGCTTTATGTACTTGGCAGCACTATCAATTCAGCTCTAGTTGTCAAAATATTATAACCATGGTCAACACAATATAGATAATATTCAAATTAACGGAAATGGAATATTTCGGGTACATCGGCGAGAATATACAAGATCAGTCGAGACTGTGTAATAATAAGTGTAGATAACAACAACGATAAACCTAGCAACATCAATTCCAAGAGATGATGATGTTATATAAATGATCTTGTACACAAGTATCCCCTAAACATGTATGCGAAGATACACAGCGGCATACACACATAGCACAAGAAAAAGTAAAACTATACAACACACAGAACACCCATGCATACAACTACACATAGATACAATAAGCAAATTGTCCGTGTTTTTAATTTGATGCAATTAAACGAATTCTTGAAGGATAAGTAAAAAGCGTTTTTACGAAAAGGTCTAAAAACGTAACAATATATAATGACGTATTTATATTTTTCTGCCAGCATATGCAGAAACTGTGGTATCATTATAAATATGTAGAGTTGTGATTTTGAGCTCAGTGAGCTGACCGCTCATTTTAGCTCAGCTCAGTTTACTGACTAGCAGCGTTGCCGTTCAGATACCTTTTTCATGCCAATGACACTTTTTACGACCCTTTTTTTAATTTATCCCTTTGTATCATTTTAACAAAATGTATGCCACTTTTTGACCCTTTTTGAAAATGAGTTAAAATTCCAATATTTCTCACGAAAGATCACAGTACACTTATCTTTTATATATGTGTGTTGAATACATAATCCGTACATTAGTTTTGCGAGCGCACATATAAAAATTGCATTTGACTGTCATATTTCATGCATACCTAATTTTTCATATAAAGTTTGACAGTTGTGTAAAATGAAATGAGGATCAACTGTGAGTATGCCTGATTTATGTATGTGTTTCGGCTTAAGGTTTGGCAGCGTAAAGCTCTTATATATATTAAAAATGTGTGCACTGTTTTTTTATAGATTTCCATTTAATTTTGTAATTTAGAGTGCCACTCATGTTCATATACGTTTATAAATAAATTTCATTTAAAATAGAATTGTGACAATATGTCAAATAAAAATTTCATAACAGTTTAATTTAGATTTTATTTTTCATTATGCCTTACAAATACTTTTCTTGTTATCCAATGGATTTCTAATTGTATAAAGGTATAGAAAAATAAAAGAGATTCATATCGAATATAATTTATTTGCTGGGTTAGTTTTGTATGAGTTTCAAAGCCTACTATTCTTATTCTGCTGTGATTTTTGAAAATAATTTGTGATTTACAAATTTTAATTCTCAGATGGTTTTTAGAAGTATGTGCATAAGATAAGGGTTTAATGTGGTTAAAGTCTACTGATGATTTGGTAAAGCACCAATGAAATGCATATAGACATTGCTTGACCACCAACAAATAAATTTCATTTATAAAATTAGTTTTTTTTTTAATTTAAATAAATGTTATATTTTTGTTAAAAAAACTTGACCCTTTTTTACTTTAAAATACCCTTTTTTTACCCTTTTTTCTTAAAAAAAGAAAAAAGGGTAAGAAAAGAAGAAGAAGATGCCGATTTTGCCAAAAAAAATCATCTTTTCAGATGAAGCTCATTTTGATTATGGCGGGTATGTAAACAAGCATTGTCGCATTTGGGGCACAGAAAACCCGCACGCATACATTGAAAAGCCGACGTACCCAAAACGAGTCATTGTTTGGTGCGGATTTTGGTCCAGAGGGCCAATTTTTCTTCGAAAATGAGCAAGGAGTGGCCGTTACAGTCAATGACGATCGTTATCGGGCCATGCAGCCATTTGAATTAAATTATTTTTCATTATTGTACTTTCAAATAAAGAAAGATATATGAGAAAATATTCAGTAGTTTTTTATAGCATTTTCAAAAAAAGAGTTATTTGGCTGACTATATATATATATAGCAGCAAGGTGGAAAATATTTAAACAACATTGATGGATATATATTTTATTTTATTTATTTATTTTAATTTCCTGTACAACAAGATCGAGTCTTATAATTAGAGTACAGAAACGCATGGTGTACAAAAGTTTTTATGACTAATGAATAGCTTAATGAAAATTAAAGATGAATAAATAAAGATATATATATATATATATATATATATATATATATATATATATATATATATATATATATTACATTTGTAATAAATCCATTTTCATTTACTGGTATTTTTCAAAACATGGTTTCATCGCACCAGCTTTATTTGTAAAAATGTTCTATATATAAAGATTGGTTCTGTAGACATGCCGCAAAAACATATACAATGACGTATTTATAATTGTCTGGCAGCATATTAAAAAACTGTGGCATCATTACATATATGACAGTAATTATCAAAACCGCTCAGCGCTGAAGCAAAAGTGCTGTAGCAAAACCGCTCTGACACAAAAGCGCTCAGTACTGAGCTAAAATCATCTATAGTAGTGAGCTCTCATTTCGCTCAGCTCACTGAAGCGTTCATTGGAACGAGCTCATAGCTCAGTGACACAACTCTAGAAACAACAAGGATGGTTAAAAACGCTCTTACCATATTTATTAACAGCCATACCTAAATACGGGCGGCTAGCGTTTTTTAGCTGTCAAAAGTTCTCATGTCCATACATTTTGTATGGAGCATACCGAAATAACGCGACGGCAACGCTTTGCTATTGGAAAATCCGATTTTGACAGAGCGTTTTCAAATGAAGTTAGTTGCAAAAGAAAACAATTGTAACCAGAGAAAAAAAAGCAAAAATTTACAAAAGTAAAATACATAATAAAAGAAAAAATTAGTGCACTTCGTATTTGAAAATGGAGATAAGAAAATATTTACAATATGATTATATACATACATATGTATGCACGTTTGTAATTTGTACAAAATTTCAATAACAATATCACAAATGTCGTCCGTCCAGCTGTTAAAATAATCAGGGTTGTTTAATTTGTTTGTTTGATAACCCTGTTTTTATTGTTTTTTGACATAACGTTGCCGCTTTTGTATAGGTATGGGATTTCAGCGTTAAAGCTCAGCGGAAAAAAAACGTTCCGCTTTCCGCCCGTATTTAGGTATGGCTGTAAAGCGCCTTGGCCATTAAAGATGGCAGAAAGTATAAGAATTGTATCGTCGAGATTCAGAGACAAATACCATCCAATATCGCCTTTAACATATTAAAAATCAATAGGAAGTATAATGCGACTTTTTGAAGGGGTGGAGTATGAACTAAATATATATATATATATATATATATATATATATATATATATATATATATATATAATTATATATATATATATATATATATATATGTATATATATATATATATATATATATATATATATATATATATATATATATATATATATATATATATATATATATTTATATTAATAGCAGCAAGGTAGAAAATATTTAAACGACATACATAAGTTTGGTGGATATTACACTTATAATAAAACCATTCCCATGTACTTGTAGTTTTCAAAACATGGTTTGATCGCACCAGTTTTATTTGTAAAAATGGTCTATACATAAAGATTGGTTCTTTAGACATACACCATAACATATACAATGATGTATTTATATTTGTCTGGCAGCATATTAAGTATCTGTGGTATCATTACAAACAAGGCGAATTCACTACTAGGTGGCCTTATATCAGAAAATGTCGACCGGCTGATATCGAGGCAAATATTCTGACTTGTCAAAATGGTCTGCTTTTTTTTAGATATATTTTGCGCATCAAAAAGAAGAAAGCAAAGTTTGTGGGAAATTTATGAAAACTCTTTTTTTAGTCATCGTCACCATCATCTTGTTCTGCATTAACCTTAACAAAAATAAATGTATATAAATGAAATTTATTTGTTGGTGGTTAAGCAATGTCTATATGCATTTTATTGGTGCTGTGCCAAATCATCAGTAGACTTTAACCACAGTTTTGAAAAGTTAAAAACCTCTTATCTTCTGCATACACTTCCGAAAACCATCTGAGAATTCACAATTTGTAAATTACAAACTATTTTCAAAAATCACAACAGAATAAGCATAGTAGGCCTTGAAACTCATACAAAACTAAACCAACAAACAAATTATATTCGATATGAATCTATTTTATTTTTCTACATCTTTATACAATCAGAAATCCATTGGATAACAAATTGCTAAATTTTTTCATAAAAAAAATAAATATAAAATACTCAATAATTGTGGATTTTACTTCTTGAGATAGAAGTGAGAATCTTATCTTATCATGCTGGGTACTCACCCGAATACCCCCTAAGTTGTGGAGGGTTTTATCAGATCTAAATTTTTATTTCCTGCAGCAACACCAGATTGAATGATTACAGGTTTTAAGGGTTCTACTTGAGGTGGTTTAATTTCTTCAACCGCAATTGCTACATTACGAATTTTTTCTAATACGAGTATATTTTCCTCAATGACTTAGTCGACTCAACTAGACTTAAAACCTCGTACCTATTCATCTTGTATTTTTTGTTACGAAAAATGTTTCGCAATTTTATAAGGATTTAATAAAAATTGCAATATTTAACTTATTAGTTAGTAATAGTAAGGTTAAATAAATTTATGAAATATACAAATTATAATATTTTAATAATTATATTATTAATAGAATTATAATATCGAAAAAAATTAAAAATATTAAAGAAAAGGTAAATGATTAAACTAATATTATTGGGTATGATTCGCTGCTTCGAATGTCGTTGAGCTGAAAAAAAAAATTCTCCTTTAAATTCCAGTTCGATTTCTCTTACTCATCTCTTTTTAAGTTTTCTGCTTAAGTCGTTTCTTTTTATCACTGCAAAATTTTATTACGTTTTTACCATGTTCTCATTCCTTTTGTTTTCATTCATATGAAGTTCTTGAATTGAAATTGATAACGGCATTTTATTCATTTTTTTGGTATTTTGCTCATTTTACTTAATTAACCCTCTCATGCCCGAATTAAAATGGGCGTAGCTAAAATTTTTTTTAATAGACATATAAGATAGAGTTGACCTCAATATCAACTGACAAAAATTTCAATGTCCTAGGTGTCCTGGTTCAAGAGCTACAGGATGTTGCGTATAGGCAACATTGGGTAATGGTGTTAAAAATTTAAATACAAGTTGATTTTTTTTCAAATGCCGTTTATTTCAATTTATGTATGGTAGGATACAAAACAATTTTTTTGAGGATTGGAGCACAAGTGCACATTACATTTGCTGCATTTACAGCTTGGAAACCCAGTGTTGCATAGCCTACATCTGCCCCTTGTTCCCCATTCCGGCCAATGATTATAACCATCAAATCGTAGGGATTTAGCAGGCTCTGCAACATATGCTCTTTTATAGGGGTTTGATTCAGAACCCGTAGAAGGAGCTGGTGATGATGGAGCTGGTGATAATGGAGCTGGTGATGATGGTGCTGGTGATGACGGAGACGATGGAGAAGGTGATGAAGTTCCT
Source organism: Linnaemya tessellans (assembly GCA_951800035.1). Taxonomy (NCBI): domain Eukaryota; kingdom Metazoa; phylum Arthropoda; class Insecta; order Diptera; family Tachinidae; genus Linnaemya; species Linnaemya tessellans. Next base: position 35,003,305 of record OX637537.1, read on the forward strand.
GAATTCATTGTCAAAAGGAGTGATGATGGACGACCTCTCTTTTTTGCGACAACTGTAGCTTGACTTGCGTTCAAGAGCTCGGTAGCAACATCCAATTGGAAATTTATGAGCGGCATATGCTTCAATTCGCCTTCTGTATGTGTGATGTCTCTGCGGTACAACAACCAACTGTTTACTAAACTCGAGCTTATGCACCAGTACACTATGCGCATGTACCATTTATTTGAGCGGTGGTTGATTTTGTACAATTCAAGCAGCATGTCCGCAAGATCAACCCCTCCCATGTGCTTGTTGTAGCATTCTACTATACCTAGACGAGGTATAGTTATAAACTTCTTCTCTTTGCGGCACCATCTCTTACATTCACTCATGGGGTTCTTACCTGCATAGTTTGAAACCAGTTGTACACTCTTATTATCGTACCAACGACAAGCAATCAAGTTGTGCGTTGCTTCATATTTGAAATCGCTTGATCTTCGTCCTCGTTTTTGAATTTCCTTCTCACTACTTAGAGTACAATTTTTCAATCTGTTGTTTCTAATTGTACCAACGGCTAATATGCCTTTTTCTTTCAGAGCAATCATCAAACTTATTGAAGAAAACCAATTCTCAAAAAAAAGTTTGAAATGGTTTACTGGCATATTGGATGATAGAGATAGCACAATGTCTGATGATATTCCTAAGCTATACGACTTGCACGTTCCTTCTCCAATGTAGAGAGTAAAATCATATATAATCCCAGATACACCAGCTCTAGTGAACATTTTGAAACCCCACTTGTGGGGCTTCATTGGAAGATATTGTTTCAAACTATGTTGACCTAAGAACAGATGTATTATTGTATTATTCAGAAATATATTACATATGTTCACAAATAATAAGATACCTTTATATGCAAGCATTTGCTCATCAACGCTTTGGCATTCTTCCTGTGATATTTCATTGAATTTTTTTTTTATGGAGTCCAACAAAGGCCGAACTTTGTATAACTTGTCGTACCCAGGTGTTTCTTTCTGAGGCTGCTTAGTATTATTGTTCAAGTGGAAAAACTGTTTGATTTTTTCGAATCTGTTTCTTGATAATGCACTTGCAACGGCCGCTAGTTTGAAATTGGCCGCCCACGCCATTCTATATGTTGGTATTTTCACAACTGCAAGGTATAGTAGAATACCAACAAACCTTTTTATTTCAGGCACAGTACATTTCAATTCTATGCCCTTTGTTTGCATGGCATATAAGTTTGTTTCCTCACATATTTTCTGCCACAGCTCATCCGCAAAGAAAATACTAAAATATTTGATAGGTTTTTTCACCGCATTGATGGATAATTTACTTTTCCAGCTGGTCTCGCTTTCCATTAACTCTGCACTCCTCCACTTCAAACTCTTTAAATCAATTTTTTCCATCACCTCCTGTGCAACGTTTTCATTTTCACTCAAATCTTCATCATTTTCGGTTATAATAAATTGGTCAATCAAACCAACTTCTATATTGTCAGCTCTGTCATCCAAATTTTTCAAAGTTTCTTCTATAATGCTGTCTATATTTCCATCTTCTTCATTTTCCTCGTCAGCCGAATCATCCCAATCAAAGTTGGCAAATTTTTCAATTTCAGCCTGAGTCAGACCTTTTGGGCGCATCTTAGAATGTGCATACAAAAATAAATTGTTATTTTTGAAAATGACCACAATAGACCAATGTTGCATATACGCAACACTACATTTACAAAATTATTACAGACAAACTAAATAATATTTTCATGAGGAGTTTTTTTTAAATTACTCACTTACCTTTAATTATTTAATTGTTGAACTTGGTTTTAGAATGAATTAATTATATTAATGTTTTTTAACACTTTTTTAAAACAACGTTTTTTTGCAAAATGAATTTGTCAACTTCGCTCTCGGGAGAATAGCTACTAACTGAACACGTGCACAGCTGACTAACAACTAATTATCTGTAAGCTTAAACAACACATGAGGCTATATTTTTGCGAAAGGTTTTAAAAAAAATATTTAAAATAGCGGTACTTAGACGCTCATAAACACAATGTTGCATATACGCAACATCGGGCATGAGAGGGTTAAGAACACTTATTTATTATTATTATTATTTATTTATTTATTATATATTTTCTCAGTTTTTTTTAATCATCAACATCAGATGTACATAATTTAAATGTTAAGTCAAATATATGATATTTTTCTTTTCAAAATATTGAGTAAGGTATATTACTTTGTTGAGCGCCAGTTAAGTATTTCACGAGTTATTAATCGATTACTCGATTTTGAATTAAACAACATGCTACATATAATGTCAAAATGTGACTAAATTCTTCATTTGAAGATTTTATTCTTTTCTCTTCACAACTTCAATAATAAATTATTGGCGTTGCCAGACTAAAATTAATTCAATTTAGGGTTATTTCTTCCCTGATTACAAAACAAAGATTTATAATCCTATTGTTTCATAATGATTGAAAATTAATGTAAACTATTTTATAAATTCATATTATGTGATAACTTATATATTTATATATATATATATATATATATATATATATATATATATATATATATATATATTTATATATGTCAGTATGTATACAGATATGTATATATATATATATATATATATATATATATATATATATATATATATAAATCTAGTAGAAATCTGAAATAATGTCAATATCAACTTTGTATACAAATCAGTTACATATTAGAATTTGAAATTAAATTAAATTTTTCATAGCATCACACAAATATCACTCGCCATAATGTTAATTGTATCACCAACACCTTCTTTCACCATTACATTTTTACATACCGACTTATAATAATCATTTAAACTAAAATAATATAGATAATATTCACTGCTGTTTCATTCTTTAATACATTTTCCTTTCCTTATTTACTGTTTTGTATGTTATGTTAAAACAGATTTGTTTTATTTACATTTTTTTTAAATATCCTTAGTTTCCGTCCAAAGAATTTACACATATTTATTTTTGTGTCTTTTAACATACAAACAACAATTCAGTAAAAAGAAGTTAATTAAAGAAACAAAACGCGTCTTCGGCTGACGAATCGGATAAATATTATAAGCCGCCGTGTAATTTAGCATTAAGTATTTTATAAATACGTAATCAATTTTGGCATTATAACACTGTACAATTCACACTATAACACATCTAGTACAAAATGCAACCCTGGCATGATAAATTGTTTTAGTTTAAAAATAAATATACAGGATTTTGCCTGACTTTTCTAACATGTCATTTTAGTCTTACGACATTGATGAATAAAGGCTACAAAAAAGTCAATCTAAAAAGAGCTCGTGCTTATCCTGTCAATGGCAGCTTATTGTCAGATCAATTTTAATAATATTCGTCTCATCGTGTAAATTACGTTTAACTGATTAGCTTTTTTCAAGGCCAAGGGACTACATATTTACATGTGTACATACAAATGTATCTCAATTCGAGTATGAAATAAAAATTAAGAAAACCTTGTCCATTTCAATCAATTCAATAATTTGCTTATTTTCATTAACATAAAAGAATTTGTCAACCAGCCCTATCGCAAATGTTTTGAGAGCACATCTATGTAGATTCCCATTCCCATCGAATGGGAATCACAAATATTTTGGGAGTAAAAACTTCTATTGTGAATTGTTTAATAGTTATTGTGAACTATTTGTCAGTACCTTATAACTAATTTGTCTACAAGGAAAGTATATAGATTTAGAAGAAATCAAGAGCGTATATATATATATATATATATATATATATATATATGCGTTTTCTTATCTTCCCGCTAAGAAAATTTAGAAAAAATCGAGATGCTACTGGTTTTACACAGTTTTGAAAAAATCGAGTTTTCTGTGAATTGGAACTAGTTCGTACTGTTTTAAAATATTTAAAAACCACGTCAAGCGTTGATGCGATGGAACTCGAAGAACTACATCAATCACTCTTTATCTCGTGTTAATCAATTCAAAAGTTATAGCAGTTTCAAAATTAAAATAAAAACATTTTTGAGGGGAAAGTTGCAGGGATGGCCTTTAGTGGGAAGTTACTGGTTTCAGCCCGTTTTGAAAAAACGCGCTTTCATTAGATCTCGACGTTTTGAGTTTATAGGAAGCTTTACTGACTACTCCTGAGAGGTCGTCACTATTTCTATACGGATGTATGGGTGTGTGCGTGTAAGTATGTGACCCGCTTATAACTTTTGAACGGCTGAAGCAAAAGGTTCTTTCGAACTTAGATTTCCTGCGAATTGGAACTGGTTAGGATCGGTTCGCTTTGAAAAAATATAAAAAAAGGTTTTATAAAAGCGTTTTTAGAATAACTTTCAAACCGGCCTTGACAATCGATTCCAAAAAACAATCAGCTCTTCAGATCCAAAAACCGCACCGAGCGCCACTGACCGGGTCAAAATCGGTTCATACGTTCGAGATATATCGTGACCGAAGCAATTCGAACAAAGTGATATTTTTAAAACATTCCGTTAAAATTAGCGGGAAGTTCCAGGAATAGCTTTTAGGGTCAACCGTTTTTGTTTTTTTTTTGTTCTGGAAGATGAGAAGCAATCCATACAGAATTCGCATAGAAGATACATATGCTATAACTCTGTTCCGCTTTTGTTAGCGAGCACAAATTTAATCGAGTTTGCTTATAAGTTAGTTGTCTTTTACAGATTTCAGATAATGAACTGTAAATTTAATCGAACCGATCAGTTTATATGTCCATATGAAACTAGATTTATTTTAAATCGTAAGATGGTTCTTTATTAAACTGAGCTGCAAATTTGAAAGTAATTGTTTTAACATTAATTTTGTGGAAAGATAATCATACAGAATATATGTAAATAGACAGCTCTTCTCTTAAATTTTTTATTTATATATTTTGTAAAGGTAGGATGTTCCAAATAAACATAAAAAATATTGGTTATAAAAATTATCGGTTTAGTACAGTAAAAACAAGGTTGCATTTCTTAAATTCTAGTTAAAACCAATTTAGGGTCATTATTACAAATTAAAGTTAGTTAAAAGTAAGATTTTATCAGACGTATAAAAGGCTTTACATTATTGCAAATTGGATTTAACTTACCAGGTAGGATAAATTTACCTGTAATTTATCGCTGACTTTAGGTTAAAGTAAAATTTTGCAAATGATAAAGTTTTTATACGTCCCATTAAATTTTACTTTTAACTAACTTTAAGTTGTAATAATGGCCCTTAGAAAAGGATTTAAAATGGTTTTAACAAAATCATTTCGGTTGATAGAAATTGCTTTTAATAATATTGTTCACGTTAAAACTGGCATTTGCTACAGCCACGTCAGTGTAAAAACACCACAGCCTAAGATTTTTCCTTTAACAGAAATTTTTGCAAATTAAGCACGATTGATATTTACTATAATAAGGTAATACAAAAATACAAAATCTACGAAACCATATAAGGACCTTATTTGTGAAGGCAAAACTTTTAAGAAAATATTTGTAGATAAAAAATCCAAACTTCAATATACATCAGACATAGGCATTGTTGGTGAGCGCGATTCACATGTATGTAAATTCGTTCTTGAGAGTCACACGTATTTGTAGTTACTCACAAATCACAAAAATTGTGATTCACAATTCAGTCTATCACAAGCTTCCAACCAAGACGGTTGCTTGGGCGCTTGTTGAAAAAAGTTATTTAAGGGTGGGGAGAATGCTCGTTTGTTTGCAAAATTTCTCTCACACACACAAACTCAAAATGTTGATGGGTTTGTGCCTATGTCTGATATACATAGATAGATACATACGGATTGACGGAAAATTAAAGGTAAGCAACTGGAATTATTTGAAAATATTATTTCTATTCGTTGAATTAAATACAAAGGACAATTTTTTTTATTTATAGGTATATTCGACGTTTCGTAGGCATTTCCCAAACTCTGTAGGAATAATAATTTTATAAATAAAATTCTTCCAAATCATTTTATAAATGCTGAATTCACAGTTCAGAAACATAAACAAGAAATTTTTAAATAAAAAGATCCATCCAATTCCGACAAAAATGCCCACATACATATTATGTAAGTAAATATGTTATCGAAATACCATTTTGAACATTTTTAAAATAATTCACGTTCCAATATTTTCTGATAACTTTTAATCACTTGTATTACTTTTTGATTTGGCGCTAATCTCATATACTTTCATTATTGTCATTTTGAATTTGTTAATTATCGAGTGGTGTTGTTAGCGTTTTAAAATCGAACCCATCACAGTGCGTTTTCCTATATTAAATATTTTTTCCCTGATTCAGGTGATGATTTAAAACGATGAGCTCAACATCAAAGCGTTTTTTATTGTCGAGCGGGGCAAAAAAGGAGTTGAAAAACGTCATGATTTCCATTATATTTTTATACCCTTCACAAAAAAGTGAAAGGGTATATATAGGTTTGTCATTCCATGTGTAATTTTTTCGATATGAACATGGGACCCCATAAAAAAATATATTCTGGATCCTTATGAATAGCGATGACGATTGAGCGATGTCCGCCTGCCTGTACATGAAATCGGTTTTCCCAAGCCCCCAGAAAAGCTAGAGACTTCGTTCGTTCGGACCGTTGGATTGGAAATGAACTTAAATGGATTTCTATTGAAATTCACAAAGATCCGAAGTATGGTTCCAGAGCTGGGAAGCTTACACCTATTTCTCGACGCAAAATTTATACCAAAAATCAATTTTTTTTAATGTTTATAAATTAAACCTATTTCTTGCTTTGGGAAGCCTCAATGGTCTATTAAAAACTAAAAAAAATAAAAATTTCAGTCGCAAAGCAGCTCTGAGTCAGTTAACGTCAAGCCTCGTTTGCAATTATTTTTTAAGTGCAGCCAGACCACTGATTGTTTACTCTCTTTCGAGAGTTTTGCGTCTCACTCGCACTAGTTAATTTCAACACCTCAGATAACTGTATAGTTTTACAGTTCTTCTGAGGAATATTCCGTGGTTAACTACGTTGCTACTTCCTATGTGAAGGCATAGGTCGTGTACAGTCAGTCACAGTAACGGAAAAAAATACGTGTTAATAACATCGCCGGCAGATGGTCTGAGTCACCCCGTCGGCATCTGTGCACCAAATACTTTGCAAATTTACTTTGTAAAGTATTTCATTCAAACAAACAAACAAAAATTTTTTTCAGGGATGGAAAATAAAAAAATTTTTTTTCGCCCCATTTCGTATTTTGTAGTACATGTAGTAACTAAAATTCTTAAAACTTTCAAGTTTTTCTTTTACAAAATCTCTTTATACGTCATGAAGATTTGCATTGGCCAAAAAATATTTTTTTAATTTAAATTTTGCTTCCAGGGGTGGGAAATTGCATTTATTTTATACGTGAAGGTAATCAAACAGGCAACTGATGTTGTTTTTTTTTTTTTGCTAACTAAGCCTGTCTTATAATTTAGGAAGAACAAAATTGGTATCAAAAATTCAAAAATAAAAAATTAAATATAAAATTTCGAATCCAGGGATAGACAAGTGCAATATTTAATAGTACATGAAAGTGACCAAAATGGTTAAAAATTTGAAATTTTTCTTAAAAAAAATTACTTTATGCCTCATGAAGCGTTGCACTGATAAAAAAAACTAAAAATTGAAATTTCGCTTCCAGGGTTGGGAAAATTAAAGTTTTTTTTGGTACATGCAATATTTTGTAGTACATGTGATAACCAAACTGGTTACAAAATGTCAGTTTTTCTTAAACAAAACTACCTTATACCTCATGAAGATTTGCATTGATAAAAAAAATTTTAAAAATTAAAATTTCGCTTCCAGGGTTGGGAAATTGAAATTTTTTTTGTAGATAAAAGTAACCAAAAATGCAATACACGTTGTTTTTTTGCTATCTGAAACTATTTTATATATTAGGGAAAACAAAATTGGTATCAAAAATTTCCAAACAAATCAAAATTTCAAATCCAGGGATGGACAAGTGCAATATTTCATAAAAGTAACCAAAATGTTTGAAAATTGTAAATTTTTCTTAAATAATATTACTTTATTCCTCATGAAGAGTTGCATTGGTTAAAACTAAAACAAACAAAAATTAAAATTTCACTTCCAGGGTTGGGAAGTATAAAGTTTTTTGGTTCTTGAAATATATTGTAGTACATGAAAGTGACCAAAATGGTTGCAAATTTTAAGTTTATCTTAAATAAAACGACTTTATACCTAATAAAGACTAGGATTGGTAAAAAAGATTTTAATTTCGCTTCCAGGGATGGGAAATTGATTTTTTTTATACATAAAAGTAACCAAAAAGGCATCTAACGTCGGTTTTTACTAATTAAAACTATTTTTTAGTTCAGGATAAACATAATTGGTATCAAAAATTAAAAAAATCAAAATTTAGATTCCAGAGTTGGATAACTGCAATATTTTGTGGTACATAAAAGTGACCAAAATGGTTACAAATATTAAGTTTTTCTTAAATAAAACTATTTCATGCCTCATTAAGAGTTGCATTGGTAAAAAAATTTAAATTTCATTTCCAGGGTTGGGAAATATATAAAAGTAACCAAATAGGCAATGAACGTTGTTGTTTTTGCTAATTAAAACTGTTTTATAACTCAGGAAGAACAAAATTGGTATTACAATCCTAAAAAATCAAAATTTCGACTCCGGGGTTGAACAAATAATATATTTTATGGTACATGAAAGTGACCAAAAAGTTTAAAAATTTAAATTTTTTGTCAAGTAAAACTATGTTACATGTTTTAATTAAACCTACTTCCTGTTCTAGCTAGAAAGAAAGAAAAAAGAATTACATCTATGAAGGGTATTTAAGATTCTACACGGCCGAATATAGCACTTTTACTTGTTTTATTTCTCCTTTTGTTGTTGTTATTATGTTTTATCCTTTTTCTACTTTCAAAGAATCTTAATCAATGCTTTTAAAGACAAATAAAAAAATTCGTTTTTGTAATTTTTAAACCTCTTTCTTATATAATTAAACTATTTTTTAAGCTTTAGATATTTATTTTGTATATAAATTGTATTCACTTTTATTTTCAATATTTCGTTAACCTTTGGTTAACTTCTTCTTGTTTTTTCAATATTTTTTATTTTTGTTTTCAATCAAAAAGTTTATTTGAATTATAACAAAAAGTCTTTGATTGAAAGTAAAAAAAGGAGAATACATAAAAACAAAATATAAGATTTCCTGAAGAAGCTAACCAAAGGTTAACGAAATATTTAAAAGAAAAGTGACTGCAATTTATATATAAAATAAAGACCTAAAGCTTAAATAAATAAAAAAACATCAAGGTTTTTAAATCATCGTGTAAATCGGGTGAAAGTTGCTCCATGGCCGTGATTTTGAAAAGCATATATGTTTTATATTTGCGCAACTGTTGAGTATTTATCTTAGAAACGTAGAGTTGAGCAGACTCGTTCATCTCAGCAGCTAGGTATCATTTTTTCCATCATAATAGTTTTTGCCATCTGGTCAAGATGTTGTGCTAAGCCTGAATAACTGATCAAATAGATTTATGCCATTTATACGTTTCTAAGATGTAACTTTTGGCCCGAACTTTTGGTAGCTAATCCAGTACATAAAAACACATGCCAATAACACCTGTTTTTCGACGTAATTAATTGTGAATTGAATTGAATCCTTGTTTTCTTAAAATAAAACAGTTTTTTATTTCATTTATATTTTATGGGTTTTATAAACCCAGACATGCTTGCCACGAAGAAAGATTAATCGATCTGAACAATTTCCTTAAGAAGTAACGTCGAAATATATATAAATTTTGCTTGTGAATATTCGGATATCTGCCGACAATGAGACTACATACACAAAAAGTGTGATTTAAAATATAAATGTATAAGGCGTTTCACAATGGGTAGTCCAAACATACAAACTGTGCAAAAATTCATAGTTTTTTCGACGCGACAACAAAATATACTATAAATATTCTTTCTACCTGAGAAAATGTAGGCGTGTATATTTTACCAATTCCGAATTTTTTCTTTTAGGGGGATTGAAAATAAATATCTTTTTTAAAAATTATACATTTTATACCAAAATTTCTCATGTTTCAATTTAGACAAAGTTAGTTAATTGTTAAAATTATAACTAATAATGATGTGTCTTTTAAAAATTTCCTTTGATATGCTTACCAAACTCAACGGATTCACTATCAAATAAATAAAAAATACAAATGTTAAATGTCATCAATGTGAGCAGCCCAAGTTTGAACGCATTAACCAATTCCGGAAGTACAGGCAGTGGTGTTGGTGGTGTCAGCGTGGGTATGAGCTCAAGTTCAATGATCAATACGGTTGTGACAGGTATTGGAGGCACTGTAATGCTGCCTAATTCATCTTCTTCGTCCTCGTCATCTTCATCTACTTCATCGTCCAATCACATGCACATGCTGAATGCAGCCGTAATAGCAAGTGCTGCCGGATCTGGAGCAACAAATTCGCAATGCAGTACAAATGGCACAAATAACAATAACACAGCCAATTTAAATCAAACGCTCTTGCATACGAATAATAATAGTGGTATCACTGCAAATGGTACAACAAATTTAACTGGAAATAACTGTGCAGCAAATGTAGTTGGTAATTCCGGCGGACCCCAACAACCATCTCCGCAAGCTCCACCCACATATGTGAACTTGTAATCGTTTAAATAGTTGCCGTTACCTTTCGCTTAACGCCACATACCGAATACCACATAAACCAAAATCATAATTAGACACCCCATCACTCTCATTCTAAGAACACAACAAATTTATCAAAATGAATACAAACCTTCTACATATATAATCTCCTTCGAAATTTTTTGTACGTATGTATGTGTACAAACTGTTTGGTATGAAATAATACTGACAACTTCAGAAGCAGCGCGTTCAATTTTGGAGTTTCAGTTTGATCGTAGGTGCTTTTTTCAATAATTAACAAAAACTCAAGAAACAAACTTAAATTGTTCCGCAATATTCTTTCCTTGTTTTTATCTTTATTAATTTTTTTCTTGCTGTTATTAAAGTTTATTGTTTATAATTTCTTCACATATATATATATATATATATATATATATATATATATATATATATATATATATATATATATATATTGTTGATTTTCGTTAATGTTTGTCTAATACATGCAATTTTGTAAATGTTGTTTGATGTTGTCTACTTTTTACTCAAATTTTTTTTAATTAGTTGATAATATGTATGTAGTTATTTAAGGCAGAATTGTGTTCCAAAAACATTCATACATATCGAAGGCGTATTACACACCTAGCACACACACACACTCATACACATCCATACAATTGTACATATGTACAAAAATTTGTACAGTTGGGACTTTTATTTACTTAGTCAAAGAATGAGATGTTACTTTACTGCCTCATTGTACACTCCAATTAACATGCGAACGCAGTCTAGGAAAATTGTGTGGAAATAGCAAACTTTTTGAGTTCTCATACGAAACTACAACGGGTTATCCATTTACTGGGTTTAAAGCCTCCGGTCTGAATTGTCAATTATTTAGTGAAATGTATGCCGTTTAACATTAGGAGAACGTGAAAAGAGTTAAACTTTACTTACATATGTGGTGGTTCAAACGTGGCCACCTTTTGAGCATTACGGCCGCCATAATCGATCTACTGTACCGAAAATTTAAAGAGACAGGAAGCGTTAGAGATCTGCATCATCGCAATGTGCGCTCTGCCGAAACAGTGAAAGTGTGGAGAACAATCCAAATTTATCGTTTTAAATGCAATTGTTTATTAAATGGAAGATGTGAGGTTTCAACAAGACACGATCCTGACAATATGACAGATTTTAGCTTTATTACATTAATTGGCCGCCGAGATCATGCGATTTGGCGCTGTTAGAATTTATTTGTGGCGTTACGTCTACGCTGATAGTCCCCAATGTTAGATCTTTATCAATCCAACATTCGTCAAGTTGTCGCCTAGATACCGTCCGAAGTGTGCACAAAATTGGTCAAAAACTACCTCATGATTGACTTCTTTCTGCGTACAATATGAATGGTATTTGTATTTCGTACATAATAACAAGGACGGAGCATTATAACGAAAGAAAATTTGTTGTCGAACTCATAGCTTTGTGAGTTTTATTGACATTTTTTGAAGCCAAAAAATGGATAACCTATCATATGTATGTTGACTCCAGGTGAAACATACAATCTCTTACCGCGTAGAATTTTTAGTAGGGCCAGCACTCAGGGGACGACCCCTGTATATGCTTTCTAATACGCCAGAACAAGAATGGAGAGGATAGCACTAAGATGATAAATGAAGAAAAATTAAAGTATAGGGAATTTCTTTGTAGCTATTTTTTAACTTTTTACTTCGCCGGGTAATTTTTGCTACAAGGCCGACACGAAGAACTTTCGACTTCTTAACCTCGCGTTAACTACTTCAGACAACAGCACCCTCAATAAATGGTTTTATCGACTTGAGTGAACATTTAAGTCGCAAAAAAGATCCTTCTGGCCACGGTGTTTTGGGCCTTACATAACAATAAGGGCAATTTAACTAGTACGTGTCATTAGGCATTTATTTCATAGCTTCTAAAGCGCAAAAGTGTATGACGATTTTATTTACTTTTGTAAGAAAATGACGTAATTCGTTATAAGAAAAGTTCATAACCGTAGACTTGAATAATGACAACATGGAAGGAATATTTTCATCAGTGACGAAACGTTGTTTCATATTTTTATGAATTCGTTAAGAAAGGGGAAAATAAATGAAATTTATTTCGTATGATCGTTATGATGAGGATTCACCAAAATATATATACATATGTATATATATGTTGATTTATTTTTATTGACCTTATCAGTTTATTGTAATATTAATCAAGCTTGTGGTCGTTTTTTATAAAATTTTATTTCGTCTAATTTTTATTTAATATTTGTTTAACAGCATGTTAACATCTTCAGGAAATAAATATTTTCAAGCTTGATTAATATTACAATACAATATATATATATATATATATATATATATATATATATATATATATATATATATATATGTATATATAGGGGCAATGGCCCATGTTAATGGAACGTTCCTGCCAATTGTTTGCAGGGTTTTGTCTTGGCTATTAACAGTCGTTAAATATAGCCAGTTTGTAAAATTTTGCTCCAAATTTTGGCCGCCATTGCTTTAATAAATGATAGAACGTGTCAACTTTTGTCCTCTATGTTAATAAAATGTTTTCAACACATTACAAAATATATCTTGTTGCGCCATATAATTAAAGGGATTTGACTTGTTTTCAATATATTGGGCAACGAATATGGCATATAATTTGGCTATATTATTTTAATTTTAAATAGAACTTCAAATTGTAAAAAATAGCACAAGAAATTTAATTTTATGCCAACAAATTGTTTTATATGTACTTAACCGCCATTGATATTAGGATATAGATATTATCTCGGAAATATCCGGATCTTCTTCACAAAGCACATTCTGGACATCCGATAATGAGTCACCTCTACAAACGTTGTTGGTCGTATAAATAACACAAACAATATTGGGTTGCCAGGCGTCAATTCTTCATGGTTTCTCATCATAAGCGAGTGACTTCAGAACAGGTGTCAAATTGGCCTATTGAGAGGAAAAATGTTCAAACGCCATACAAAAAAGCAATGTGAAAACTGTCCATATATGTTAAGAAACACATGAGAAAATTTAATAAAATTTTTTTGTTGTCATGTTGCTTAGACCCCCTGTAATAAGTAGACGTTACGCATTCTTTTTATGCATATGTATGTGTGCATGCCAACACTTACATACATATATGTATGTATGTATATCGTATTGAGTTTTCCAGCGAGGGCAACCCAAAAAAATTTGTATCTTCCCCCAAAGTTAGTTAGTTAACTTTGTAGTCGCATTACTCAAGCTGTTTTGGAATCAGAAAATATTAAATATTTTCATATATTCTTTTTCGATAAGAACATCACAAATCAATGGTCAATTTTATGGAAATCAATTATTTATCCACGGCAGGACCATAATAATAACTTAAGGCGGCTTTACTTGGCAATACAAAGTATAAATACTTTGTAGAATCAAAATATTACAAAACTCTTTTTGTGTTTAAGACAAGAGAACGAAAGCCTGTTTTAAACACCCTTTCGCACTGACAAACTTTTCACCGCAGTCTTGAGTTTGATTGTGAGGAGAGAAAATGAATGGAGTTGTATACACACTTTGATGTACTTAATTCGTCTCTTATACATAGATATTTGAGTTTTGTTATTGTTTAATACGTTGTCAAAGTAAATTTTGCGTGTGTAGAAGTGAAAAAAGTTTAAAAGAAAATTGTGGAAACTTTGACAAAATAAACTTTGTAAGCGCGAAAGGGCTCTAAGTATTTTTCATGCTAACATGAATGGTATAATTAAAATCAAAGCAAACGGATCAGTTAAGAACAAAAAATTACCAATAAAAAAACTAAATATGGGCGAAAATATTGAATTAAAAACTTAAAAATTAATGTAAAATAAGAAGCAAAAGAAATTTCTGTTTTCGTTATGGGGTGTGCATTATATAGTTGATATCTACGGCTCTACAAATTTACAAAAATCAGATGAAATTTTCTGAATATTTTAAATATATTTAAACATATTTGGGGAATTCACACTGAAGTCATAAAATAACAGCACGAAAAATATGACTAGTGTGAGCAACCCGTCATAACTTAGTATGCTATTTCAAACATCGATCAGCTGCTGCCTTGATATGACCTGAATACATTTTTTTTTGCGGCGGCATACGGAAAAACGTTCAGCAGCTGCCAGCTACGTAAGTTAAACGAGAAAAATGTCTCACTTGTATATATTTAGTTTTTGTGATTTAGTTCTCTTTTATTTTTTTTAATTTATAAAAATGTGATTTAATGTACAGACATATGTAGGTATGCAAAATTTTTTAGTCGTGAATCATATAACGTAACGGCGGCAAATATATACTATCGCCGTCTCGCCTAATGATTTTTAGCCGTTCGACTCAGATATCCAGAGCTGCAATTATATGACTTTTTTTGTATGCAGCACAACAAATTTTTAAAAGTGGTCTAAAATATTATGACTTTATGACTATATGACTAAATAGTACACAGTGTGAATACCCCAATTGTCATAATATTTTAGAACAGTTTAAAAAAGTTGTTGTAACAAAATAATAGCACTCTTTTTGATCTGAGTCGAACGACTGAAAATCTTAAGGCGAGACGGCGATAGTATATTTTTGCCGCCGTTACTTACATATGATTCACGACTAAAAAACGGATAAAAAATGATTCATACCTATATTAAATCATAAATCATATTTTTATAGCATAAAAAAAATTAAAAGAGAACTAAATCGCAAAAACTAACTATGTATATACAAGTGAAAAATTTTTCTCGTTTTACTTACGTAGCTAGCAGCCATTGAACATATATGCCGCCGCAAAAAAAAAACATGTATTCAGCTCATATCAAGGCAGCAGCTGTTTTAGTTAATACACGCAAATTCATTTAGATATTCTTGTGCACCAGAAGACAAATTTAATAATTTTAAATAGAAATGGTGTTTTTGGACGATTAACCTTTAATTGCATTAATTTTCTCCTGCTTTGATAACAGGTAATTATAAATGTGTTGTTATCTTATCAGCTGATCGATGTTTCAAATAGCATATTAAGTTACGACGGATTTTTCACACTAGTCATATTTTTCGTGCTATTATTTCATGACATGACTTTATGACTACAGTGTGAATCCCCCAATTCTATTAAAATAGCCAATGTTTACTTTAAAAAGCATCTAGCCTGTGATAAGAATAGGCCCGTTTCTAAAATGTTTTAGAAAATAAATATTTACCCACCGCTTGTATACGTATTTTATCCTACTCAATACATTTTTCTTCTAAATGATAAGATATCTTTTATTCTACAGAATTTCTTGACATGCCGTAATATATGTACATATTCCTTCTTACTCTGTAACTAATTGTTGACATCACGTCAAGACAATATCAAAAATAGGACACTTATTTAATCCATGTGAACAACAATCAACTACTTCTGACATCCTGTGTAAGACCTTGAATACAGCAATAAGTTGTTATAAATTGCTAATTGCTGACGAAAAGGAGTACAGAAGTATCAAATTTTTATTATTGCTTGATGCGACGTTGACAAATAGTTACAGAATAAAGGAGATTAGCATGTAAAGCTACATTTAAGTCTCAGTAAGATGAGTGAAATGGAAAGTAACTGCAACGAAATGAATCAGATGTTCTTTATAAACTAGTTAGAACTGTTAAAAGGTTACATTACATTTCAATAACAGTTCTAATTAGTTTACACGTAACAAAATCTATCGGCATTTTCCCCCGTCACAAAGTTGCATTCCGTTCCAGTGGGCTAATATAATCTTTTGAAATACAGATATAAGTATATATATATATATATATATATATATATATATATATATATATATATATATATTATGAAAACTTTTTATTTGACACATTGTTGTCACAATACTACTATATATAAATGAAATTTATTTGTTGGTGGTTAAGCAATGTCTATATGCATTTCATTGGTGCTTTACCAAATCATCAGTAGACTTTAACCACAGTTTTGAAAAGTTAAAAACCTCTTATCTTATGCATATACTTCCGAAAACCATCTGAGAATTCACAACTTGTAAATTACAAACTATTTTCAAAAATAACAACAGAACAAGAACATAGGCTTGCAACTCATACAAAACTAAACCAACAAATAAAGTATGTTCGATATGAATCTATTTTATTTTTCTACACCTTTATACAATCAGAAATCCATTGGATAACAAGAAAAGTATTTATAAGGCAAAATGAAAAATAAAATCTAAATTAAACTGTTATGAAAACTTTTTATTTGACACATTGTTGTCACAATACTACTATATATAAATGAAATTTATTTGTTGGTGGTTAAGCAATGTCTATATGCAATGTATATATATGGAAGTATATGCATAAGATAAGAGGTTTTTAACTTTTCAAAACTGTGGTTAAAGTCTACTGATGATTTGGTAAAGCACCAATGAAATGCATATAGACATTGCTTAACCACCAACAAATAAATTTCATTTATATATATATATATATATATATATATATACATACATATGTATATATACATATATATATATATATATATATATATATATATATAGATAGATATATATATATATGTATATGTATATATATATATATATATATATATATATATATATATATATATATATATATACATATAAATATATATATATATATATATATATATATATACATATACATATATACATATATATATATGTATATATATGTATATATATATATATATATATATATATACTATTTTTAGATTTAAAATGCTGGAATGTTTTCGTTTGTTTAACAGTCGTATTACAGGCGATATTTAAGATCTTTTTTGAGTTTTGGATTTTAATACCAATTTAATTTTGTAACTGTTTTTATTTTTTAACCATAATTAAAAAAACAAATTGTTGTTTGGATGTTTTACAGAAATGTTACATTTATTGTCTCTATAATGGAAAGTCAATTGTTATCACATGTACATATATTTTATATTCGTGTACTAATTACATCTCTAAAAACAACAGAATGACGCTAGAGCTTTTTATAGTTTTTATTTTTGCTTTAACTCAATATCAGCATGCTGTTCTGTTCTATGTGTACCTATATATACATACATATGTTTGTGCGTATGTATGTAGTTTATGAAAATGTTTTGCTAAGCACTGTGTATACTATTCCTTAGAATCCACACAGCCGCGGCCCTAACATCTTTCTATATCCAATCCTTATAAACTGAACAACTCTTGTTAGGGGCATGAGTACATAGTTAAAGTGACTTGTTCCTAAACAAAAAAATGTTCAGTCATATTGGAAAACTGTATGGAAATGGGTGAAGCAACAATGAAAGATCGCTAGGAAATGCATAGATGTACATACATGCATAGATAATGCATAGATATACATATGTATGCAATTGCAATTATAAATAAAGGCGATATTTAAATATACTTATCTATAGATTACATACATACACATATATATTTTTATGCATACACATACAAATATATCCTTTTATTATTTTTTTGCATGATCCGGAATGTAAATTGCATGGTTTAAAAATAAATTTTTTGGTTTATATTTCGTTATACATATATGTAAATAGAGATAAAAATTTAAAGCAATTTATGATAATTTATTTTCCATAAATGATTTAATTAGCTGAAAGTTGGCGTTACTAATTAGCACTTTATTTTTATAAATAGGCGCAAAAAGAAGTGCATACGCTATATGGAGTCTGTTGGAACAACCGGTGATGTTACTACGAAAGATGATCACTCTAATGATATAGATGATGTGGATGGCCAACGTAGTGATGATGACGATGAAGACGACAACGAGCATGACAATTTGGTTAGTTGCGGTAGTGGTGACGAAACTCAAAAGGGTCGAGACGATGACAACGAATCATTTAACCATAGCCTTTCAAGTCCAGGTGGTTTGAGCGCTTTATCAAGCCTACAAAGCCCTTCAACCAGTTTAGCCAGTCCGTTAAGTTTGTTGACAAGTCCAGTTATAACGCAGCATGGTAACGGTTTGCTTAACGCGCCTTCAAGTGATCAATTGCAACAGCATCAGCAACATATCCAGGTATTACAGGCTCAACAGCAACATTTAAACCAGCAATTACTGCAACAAACAAAGCTACATCATCACCAACAGCATTTGCCACAGCAGCAGTCATTAGGTATACCGACGTCAAATTCAAATGCTACAACGGTGTCTGGCTTTGAGAGTGGCATCATTTGTGCTGCTACTGGGGTAGTATCTTCTCTTTTACCTACGCTCTCTACCTCATCGTCATCGTCTTCGGTGTCGGGATATGGCTCGGCAACTTCATGTTCAGCGAGTACATCGTCCACTTCATCGCCGGCCTCATTATCAGATCGTATGGTACGGTCATTGCTTAGCGGTAGCCCCGCTATGTTGCTTGGAAACCGTATTGGTCATATAGCAATGGGCTTGGCCATGTCGAATAGTAGTATAAGCAGCTGTAACAGTATTAATAATGAGAATACTTACAATTCCTTCCAGCAGGCAGGGGCCAGCGATTGCACTGTTATTGTATCAGCCACTACCACAAGCAGTCGAGCTTCAACAACAACTAGTCTAAATAATTTACGTTCTGAGAACTCAGACAAAGCCATAAATCAAACAACCAACGTTTTAACATCAACCCTATCACCTTCAATATCATCAGTAGCATCATCCGCAGCCTCATCACCGGCAGCCACCTCTGCCGTAAGTGATTCCCTATGTGCCAGCAACAACAACAGTAGTCATATATCAATACCTCTACAAAGAAATCCGATAGGAGCAAATCCAAGAGACATCAATAATCCACTCAGCATTAATCAGCTGACCAAAAGGCCACGAGACGAAAGTAACGGGGACAGCAATAGCTGTGGTAATATCAATAGTAGCACTTCCAACTCCACAACCAGTGCCGGCCATAACACATCGTCTGCGAATATCGTATTTAATCATCTTCTAGGAAGTCACCATACAACACAAGCATCATTACCGCTACCTCCCCCTCACAATACTATGTTTAGCAATAATTTTACTCAACATTTCCAAGAACAATTTGGCGATCATTTAGCTACAGCGGCAGCGGCAGCTATTGCATCCACGCCGACAACTAACACACAGGTTTCACGATCTATTGCCAACAACGGCAATAGTAATGTTGCTGCGACTAGTGCCATATCCGTCAACCTTGATGTCGGTCGCCGACCGGCAAATGAAACAACTGCAACGAATGAAAGTGGTGCCATAAGTGTAACATAACACTAATTAAACGTTACTTTAGAAAAACAATATACAACACTTTAACTCAAATAATGACAAAGTGAGTTTATGCTTAAGCCTTTCATTCAAAAATATTTTTAAATATAAATCAAGTGTATAATATATGTATGTATAATGTATTTATTTATCTATCTATTTATCTCTCTATACGAGTATATATATACATATATATATCTATATATATACATACATATATTTGTTCATGTATGCATATACATATGTATATATATGTATATATATATATACATATACATATATACATATATATATATATATATATATATATATATAAGTATATATATATATATATATATATATATATATATATATTTATATATATATATATATATATATATATATATATATATACGTATATATATATATATATATATATATATATATAAATATATATATATATATATATATATATATATATCTATCTATATATATATATATATATATACTTATATATATATATATATATATATATATATGTGTATATGTATACATACATACATACATAAACATATATATATATATATATGTGTATATATAGATATATATATATATATATATATATATATATATATATATATACATATATATATATATATATATATATATATATATATATAGATATATATATATATATATATATATGTATACACATATATATGTATGTATATACATATATATATATATATATATATATATATATATATATATATATGTATATATATATATATATATATATATATATATATACATATATATATATATATATATATATATATATATATATATATATACAGTCGACTCTTGATCATTTGAATCTCGCGGTAATTTGAACTGTTTTGCAAGTCCCTTGAAAAACACTCAATAAATTGAAAAATATCTATGTAATTTGGTCCCCTCAATAATTTGAAATTATTTGAATGGCATTTTGATCGCCGACTCGATATAATTTGAAGTTTTTTACATCTTGCTCGCCAAAGTTCTATAATTTGAAGTTCGGTTATTCTACACTCTTTAATTTGAACTCCTAATGTGATTTTGTTTCTGTTTTTGAAAGAAATTTAAATCGTTTGCTTTAGTTTC